>JBBBDQ010000529.1:4745000-4842500 GCA_037127315.1 Ascarosepion bandense | reverse complement strand
ATAAAAAGAATGTAATATGAAATCGACACTGAAAAATGCATTTATCGATATTGGTATCTGCATAAATAGGTATTTGCGTGCGTTTGGGATTTCCTCACTACATTCATTCGTTTGTATCGAGGACACGTTGGCGGTTAAATGAAAGATGAACAAAGAAAGATAAACCTATAAACAGCACATTTTTCTTCTCGTCCCAGCACATGTCTTCTGGTGATTCTGTTGGGCAATTCATATCAGACGAAATTAAATGAAATCCCTTCTTAGATTATCTGAGTTAAAAAGAATTAATATGAAATAATTTAATTTGCCGCATCATTAAACAATATTCCCGGTGTTAGCCAGCAGACAACATTTCTCATTTTAATCGTAACCTTTCTTCTGGTCACGTTCAATTATCTGTACATTCAGACTTTCGTGTTTAATGTTCATTCATCAAAATGGAGATAAAATTTAAACATATTTTTGTCAGATTAACTAACACTATTAAAGAAATATGTCAAAAAATTCAAGCATTCAACCAAGAACTCGTGATTTTTATTCTCATAATCTCTATTATTATTATCAATATATATATATAAGTATAGATTAATGGCAAAATCTAAAGATAGATCTGCAACGTTATCAGTCCTCACCTGGCATCTCCCCGTGTAACGCAGATCCCTTGCGCTTTATTTAAAAGAATATTTTCACTGTATTTGTTCTAATAAGCTGTCCTCTTTGGTAACTCGGTTTCACCCATACAATGTCATTATAAGAGTGTCAGTTAGGTCTCATCATTGTACAATTACTAGTTGTAGCCGAATTTGTTTCTCTTAATAGTTTCTTTGCTTGTTTATTTCGCGAGTGGAACGCGTTTTTAGCTTTCTTGACAACTTCCATATTCAAAAATTTAGTTACAATGTCAGTTGCCATTTTTCGTGTCCGAGAATCCTGTTCTTCTAATTGTTCTCCTTCTTTCATTCATTCTCAATAACCTCTTTGCACCCGAGTGAATCTTAAAGAATGGCGGTGAAAGTTTTTTTAAATGATCTTTTAATGTATATTTTAACTTCTATCTATGCATTAACACTTGGAATTTTCTTGACTATATTATTTTAATACTATTTTCAGTATTATTGCCATGTGGATAATTCTAAATAAAAATAGAATGGTTCTTTTTTTAATACTGAACAATAATATGTACATCAAATGAACTGTTCTGGTGTCCAGTTTTTGTGCTCTCAACATTATTATTATTGTAATTATCATTATTATTAAATGCCACTTTATAACTACCGGTAAAAAATGATGGTAACATTCAGTAATTTAACATTTTGTTTGCATTCTGTGTTCGCTATATTCGTTATATCAATCTATTCTGCAGGAACAATCAAGAATTCATATCTATAAAATTCAACCGTAAAAATAAGCCAATCAATAATACAATCGTCACATTGATTATCTTATGTTTGTGGCATATCAGCATTTTGTTAGATATTTAAAACCAAAACATACTTTTGGATTGTAAGAATTTTTTTTTTTTTGAGGAAATATTGTTTTAACAATGTTTTAGAGATAACAATGATTTTCAGTTACTAAAACTACGATTTAATCTATGGACAATAGGAAAATGATATTTATGCAGAAGTAAATATAACGAATCCAATTAGAATTCGAACTCGCATCTTCCAATTATACTACCCTCATAACTGAACGTACAGCATTTGCCTTCGCGTCACCAATCTCGGTACTAACTACGCTCGAACTTGCTTAACCGCGATGACAGGCCGAGAAGCAGTGTTTTATTATGGTACGATCGTAAATAGTCATAGGAAAGCAAAGACTTTGGTATCATCAGTGAATGCCGGACAATCAGCCCAAAGATGAAGAAAAGATTTAAAGCGAGAGAAATGTGCTTCTACAGAAGGATGCAGGGAATATCAGGGACAAAACATGTGAACAACAACAACAAAGTTTAAAAAAAAATGAAAACGAAAAGGAAACTTACACTACCGGCCATAATTATTAAGCCACCCCAGTTTTTAAAAAAAATGATGTATTTCATACTATTTTTAGTATTTATTGCCAAATGGATAAATCTAAATGAAAACAGAATTGTTCTTTTGTTATTATTACTTTGCAAAATTTTATAAGGCAGCCAGGAAGCCTTTGCTTCGACCAGTCAATAATAAGAAGAGACTAGCATGGGGAAGAGAGCACAAAAACTGGACACCAGAACAGTTCATTTGATGCACATCTTATTGTTCACTATTTTTATTTAGAATTATCCACATGGCAAGAATACTAAAAGTAGTATTAAATAAATCATTTCTTTTAAATAACTGGGGTGACCTAATAATTATGGCCGATAGTGTATTAGGAATAAATAAGAAAAATAGAAGGAAATGAGGCTTGAAAAATTTGATATTCACAACACAGACATAATGAGAGAATCAGAGAAAAACAACACACAGCCTGGTTTGCAAACTTCGGTAAATGTTTAGTGGAGCAAGGTTTAGATGAGATAACAAAAAGACAAAAATAATTAAGATTCACAAAGAGAAAGAAAATTGTGAAGAGCCCTGATCTCTTACGTTTTAAATGGACATGGTCGGGGGGCCGAGTTCGAATTCCAGTTGAATTCCTTGCAATCACTTACGCACAAATACCCTTGGAAAAGGTATTAATCCGTCTCTTACTGCCAACTATAGGTTAAATAATAGGACAGGTTGGGTTCTATTGCCTTGACTGGCAACCAGTCTACCGCAGAAAGCAATGCCATGCGGGATAATTTTCTTTACAGTCAGTCATGTCTTTATTGAGACATGATCGCCAAAATCGTGTATCACATATGGCACTTAACTTACTGATATAGAAGAAGACGAGCAGTAAAGATATAAAAAGATTTCTAACACGGAACAAAAGAAAAAATATTAGTAGCCTTTTCTCATTAATTACAAACGAAGTATTCCGTTATTTTGATAGCATGCTATTGATTAATGTTATTGATTAATGTTATTACCATAAATTACTTTTAAATTGGTGGGATAAAATGTATGACCGATTTTTCACATTGTTTTTATATAGGCTGCCGCCCCCCCCCACAAAAAAAAACAGAAAATTTTAGATTTACTATTTTATTAAAAAATTAACTAACATATAAATTAACTAACATATAAATTTTTTAACCGTTTACTGTTCCTTGGGCATCTAGAAGTGGCGTAATGATTAGCAAGCTTGTTTCGCTAGAATCATTAGTAGCGAGTTCGATTCTCACTGGATGTCCCTTACTTTCGGCCTTGTCACATCTAAGCAGTGCTTAGAAAATACCCATTTGCTGTTACAGGACACCGCATTTTTTTATAATTGTCTTACCCCAAGCAAGGCAGAACTGCCACTGGTGCGCAGGGGGTTACATAATAAGAGAGTGGAGAGAGTGGGGAGAAGATGTCACAGTAATCGTCGGAGAATGGGTAAGAGAAGGATGGGTACATTGGTGTAAAGAGAGCTGCGTGAGAGCAAAGTGTAAATAGAGAAGAAGGATGGGAATCAAGGAGGTAAGAGATGACAGTTGACGTTGCATTTATACTCTTGGAGATTGTAACTATCAAGGAAACAAGAATACGGAAGGGAGTCCCACGGGCGGGAAGTGCGAGAAAAGAAACTATGGGATTAGAAGTTGTGTTTGTTTTCACAATAAAAATTTAGGACATTGTTGCTAATCTAATAGCTCGTGTAAATTCGTGTAAGTGGGACACCAAGGAGCTAAGCTCATTAGCAAAATTTTTAATGTGAGATGTTTTCATCCAACTTGGAGAGTGTAAAAATATCCAGACATTTTGCCAGAGGTCTTTAGTTTGAACACCAAAGCTGACATTTGTTCTTTTGGTTCTGTGTAAAGCTACTAAATTTCTATTATTTGCATTCCTGTACTAAAAATTTCAACAATTAAATAAGCTGTCTCAAAGTGCGTAGCCTGTAACCTAGAAAAGAAATTCCATTCTTTTGTATGTTAAAATTTTATGTCTGCTGGTTATCACTGGACACTAAGTAAGAACACTATTCCCGGATCTCTAACATAGGCGTCAGTATCTTTTCAGACGTTGTGGTGCAGTGGATATTGGCCCAGAATGAGAAATCGGGGAGCCAAGTTCGAATTCCAGTTGATTTCATTACGTTCATTTACGCAAAAATACCATTGGGAAAGGTATTAATCCGTCTCTTCCCTCCAGTTATGTGTTAAATAACAGAACAGATTGGATTCTATAGCCTTGGCTGGCAACCACTTTACCGCAGAAAGCAATGGCAAGCTACTTCGGGATAATCTTGTGGTCAGTTAGTCATGTCTCTTTCGAGACATGATCGCCCAATTACTGTCTTTCAGCGAAATTCCTCACTTTGAACCACTACGCATGGAGTTTTTCGCATAGCTCGATGTAAGTAATTATTGTCGAATTGTTTGTGCTGCCGGTCATCAGATCGTATTCAAATATAACAATTATTATTATTATTATTATTAAACAAAAAGAATGGCATAATTCTTTCAACACTTAACGAAGAGTGTGATTTAAGAAATGAAAATGAAAAGTGCTTTAAAATATATCCACAGTCTTTTCAAGTTGTGTTTACAAACTGCTTACGACTATAAAAATATATAAAAAGTTACGTTTTGTACAAACATTGCTGGCTTTGAGAAAACAGTTGCACTGTTATTTAAGACGAGATATGAAACGAAAGCGTAATCAGCAGCGTAAAAGGAAGGCAACAGAAACGTGTGTAAAATGGTGATGTGTTCATCTTGAAATTATTCTATTACTTGATCAATTAGTAAGAGGAAATTATCAAATAGTTTAGTGTAAATATTCTAGAACACTCCTATCATTTCTCTCTACTGTGGGACGTTAGTAGCTTTCATATGTCATCATCTTCATGTGTTTTAAGAGCTGAAAAAACCTGTGTATTTTAAATATTTTTTTCAGAATATGCAACAGAACTTGTGGAATGTGCACCTTTTTTTAAGGTGCATATTCCACAAGTTTTGTTGATCCCACATTGTTGTATTTGACATCATAACTGTGTAACTTGTATCCATAATGTCATGTTTTGTATATTGGAATGTCTACCTTCTTCTTTTATCTGTCTTGTCTCTTCAAGACGTAGGCAATCCTCATTTTCCTGTCCCTTGTTGTTTTTAATACATTTTGTCTTGTTATTTCTCCCAAGCCCTCCTCTGCTATCCATTGGCTTAAGTCCATCAAGTATGTCCTACACTGTTTTCGCCTTCCCCACTTTCCCTCTATCCGCCCTGTTAGTATCAGATTCACCAAGGCCTCTTTCCTCATTACCGATTCTATAATCTTCAACCGTCTCTTCCTGATGTTAAGTTTAAATTTCCTTTTTGTTTCCATTCTCTCTAAAACCTCGTCGTTGTTCATATCTTCGTTTCATGATATCCTCAGCATCCTTCTGTAGAACCACATTTCTGTTACTTCCAGTCTTTCTTTCATCTTTGAAAAGATTGTCCAGCATTCACTGCCATATTACAGGACAGATATCACATAACAGTACAGTACTCTCTTCTCATTATTACTTGAGCGCTCTATCCAGGGTATCTTTAGCATCCTTCTGTAGAACCACATTTCTGTTGCTTTAAGTCTTTTCTTTTGTCTTTGATGAAATTGTCCAGCATTCACTGCCATATTACAGGACAGATATCACATAACAGTACAGTACTATTTTATTTGTTTCCAACGAAATTTTCTTTCTTCTCAATACTCCACTCAGGTTTTGGGATGCGTCCTTGTCCATGGCAATATGCCTTCGTATCTCAGTGTCGAACCTCCGTCTTCTGTTAGAACACTTCTCAAGGATTTAAATTTCTGTACCTGCTTGATTTTAGCATAACCGATCTATAATTGCAATTGGAACCTTTTGAGGAAATCGTGATTTTTCTCTTTGAATTTGTAAATGAAATTGACTTGTTTCATGTTGCTTCACAACGAACAGAGTTTTCTTTTATGACTATTATTATTGTTATCATTATCATTATTTCAAGTGCTTAAATATATAAAAAGTAATAAAGAATAAATAATATGTATATAATAAATAATAGAAAATAATTTTTATACTAACAATTATAATAAGTATTATTGTTTTTGTTCTTTTTATTATTGTGGATGATGTTGCCAAAGTCTGTTTAAACCTTAAATGCAAGAAGATAATTGACAATACGCAATAAATTACAAAAATAGATGTTACAAAGTAAGCGTCAGTTTCAAGATTACCTTCTTACAAATTCAAAAATACGTCCTCTTCTTAAAAATATTAAAGTATCTAAACTTATCTATAATTGGAACTTTGTCTGTGTGTTTGTCTGTGTCTGTGTGTCTGTGTGTGTGTCCCTTATTTATAGACTCCGAAACGGCTGAACCGATTTTCTTGAAAATTTACACAGTTGTACTATAAGCGTCTGCGAGTGTTCTTAGCTAGGTTTTGTGTCGAGGTACCCTCGATAAATATCGAAAATCGATAATCGAAAAAATCGGGTTATAGAAGGAGTGGTCCGGTTTTAATCAAATTTGATACACTCATAGACAAATACATAAGAAACGATATTCATAAGTTTCAAGGTTGCAGTTCTTACAATAGTGCAGAAAATCGATAATTTATATATATACATAAAAGGCAAGATGTTTGTGTGTGTGTGTGTGTCTGTTTATCCTGTATGTCTGTATTTTTTCAGTCCCTTTATTTTAGTTTTTGCTTTGGCTTTTGTTCTAAGTATGTTTAATTGTAGTTCTTAGTCTCAGCCATGATACCATTTACTCAGAGAACTTATTTAGCCTTCAAAGTTCAGTTTACGACGAAAAAACTTATTTGATATCGATACCAGAAAATCAACATTTTACTTACATCCATTCATTTTTATTTCAGTCTACGGTTTTGCTTTAACTGGAAACAAATATTGCTTTTTAATCTTTCGTGCCAACGTTCAAAGAGTCTGAACTCCAGGACTATGGATTAGTTTTAAAGTTTCATTACACCCGAGCAACGCCGGGCTATCCTGCTAGTAAAATAAATTAAGTTCTCTAATGCCAAATATATAAGTTAACAAATAAAATGTGGTAAATTTTTGTAATAAAATAAACTCAGCAAATAATACATTTTAAGACAAGCCAATTAGGCTAAAACCAATTATGTATTTTGTTGAATAAAATAATAAATATATAACAGAATAATAGAATAAAAAGTGTAAATGTCCCTTATTTATAGACTCCGAAACGGCTGAACCGATTTTCTTGAAAATTTACACAGTTGTACTATAAGCGTCTGCGAGTGTTCTTAGCTAGGTTTTGTGTCGAGGTACCCCCGATAAATATCGAAAATTGATAATCGAAAAAATCGGGTTATAGAAGGAGTCTATCATTTACTTCTCTTATTTTCTTTAAAAACCCTTCGATTTTTTAGAGTGTTCAACACGCAAACAAAAAAGAACTGAGTAAACATAAAATAGGCTTCTAAAATCCTAACATCGTGTACAAATGCCAGTGTGAACTTTTTTATCAACCTAATAATAATAATTATCTTAGTTTTACAATTGAAATATTGTTTTGACTATAGATTAACTTTTACAACTAAAAAACAATTCTCAACAAACACGAATTTAAATTTAATATAATCTTAATGATAGTTGATGTCAAAACACAATTTGTTTTCTAAAGAATCTTTTCTTTTTCTTACTTGTAAGAAATGCATTAAATCTTCCGTTGAATGGAAAAAGTAATGCTGTAAAGATTTATTTAATGTTTTAAAGAATAAAAGCAACTCTTAATAATTTGAGGTCTGACAGAATAGAATTTTTTATCAGAATATCACTGACGACTAATGTTTAGTCTGTCTGAAAGAATAATTACTTTTACAAATGTCAAGTTTTTAGATAAAAAAGAGAGCGAAAAAAAACAGAACCTGCTGTGAATTCATTAAATTTTTAGACAATAGTTTACATAGTTGACTTGTTTCTAAGAATAAATTGAAAATGGCTAGCGATATAACTTATTAAATTTTATTTGTCTTGGGTGGTTAAAGGAATGTTGAAAAGTAAATTATCTGCATTGAATACTATTATGTTGCTTGTACTCTCTATAATAATAAAAACCTTATATATATATATATATATATATATATATATATATATATATATATATATATATATATATATATATAATAATAATAATAATAATTCAATGATGAGGGTGACAGGAGGTAAATATATGCTGCTGTAATTTTAGACGACATATAGATTTATCGGGTTCATTCTTTAGTGAATAATAATCATAATATTAGACGTTTCCTCATAAGGAAATATTCAGCATTCATTGATTGAGGAACAAGTGTTATCTTTAGTGGAAATATAAAACAAAATCCTTATATTAAAACAATCTTGCAGGAAAATAAGATTTTTAAAAATCCAGTATTATCACACTTTTCAGTAATGATGGAGACTTCTTCTAAGGCCTTTTCTTTGAAGTACTGTAAAAAGTCAACATCTTGATATGCTGTCATTTTCACTTCGTGACGTGTGCATTTTAGTCGTCTCTGTTGCTAACATTCCTCAAAAGAAATGTTTTTTGTTGTTTGGTACAATTCTTCTGGATTTTGCAGCACCAGTCTACAAGAGTGGAAGTAGAATTTTCTTTAACATAGTCTCCATGTGCTACAGGCTTCATTCGAGCGAAGCCATTTTTAACCCTTGATCTGAGAGAGCAGTTCTACACAGCTGACAGTCTATATATTTCCGAGCGAGTTGATGCCCCTCATGACATCGATATAGAAGTCTCGATCTGACAGGGCTATTTGAAAACATAATTCAGGGCTGGCGAATATTTTGGTTTTGGGGCAATCTATGGCATTGAACATCTAGCCCAACATCTTCTATGTTAATTTTTGCTATCTTCTATATGAAATTAGTTATAACTAATCTATAAATCGAATTAGTTATACCTAATTAATTAGCTATACTTAATCTACAAACCTAAGTTTTTAAAGAGCTTAGTAAATTAATTTTACATAATAAACTTTTTTCTATGGATTATGGTAGGTGACATTACTGCCTTAATTCCAATACCAAACCATAGATTCTGTTTTCAGTCCTTTTTTTTTTTTTTTGAGTTCTTTTTCTTGGAAAAACTGGAAGATATGTTTTTGTTCAAAATTCTTGTTACCCTCATATATGTGCCATCAGTATACCCCCTCTTCCTTCGGACTGTAATCTGGTGAGAGAAAACTGGAACGAATTTTTTCCTATTTGATGATTTGTATCAGACTGGTATGGAATACTTAGATGATAATTGCCCATCTCTTCATGTTTGTGAAGAGACGTGAAAAGATGGGCCGAGCTGAGTATAGAAAAACATTACAGAAATTGGAACAATCATTTCTTTCTTGTGGTACGATTAATCAGGTTTGAAATATTAACAGAATTGAGTTCTTTGGCGGACATTTACGATTCTGTAGACAGATTTTCTCAACCAGATCTAGACATTTTGTAGAGTCAGAGTTTGACACGGGGTTACTAATGGCTGAGAACTTGAATTAATTTAGTCATATGCTGCTGTTGGGCCATCATAGCAGTATAATCATGTTGCTATTCTTTACATTCGGGCAATTATCCTGTTTTTATGTTAGCACAACGTTTCATCCGAAAAAACCTATGGCTGAACATTTTTATTGTAGCAACAGATTATATGATTGAGTTTTTCGGACGATCTTACCGATGGTCATATTCTGTGCTGTTCCTGCATTGCTTAAACTCAGCAGCCCACTTTTTTACAGTTGCATAGCAAGGGAAATCCTCATAAAAGTGGTAGTCTGTTGCCACAATAAAAGTGTCCAGCCATAGCTGTATTTTTTTTCTTAGTGAGGCTTAGAACTTTTTGAATAACCACCGTACACAGTTTTAAGAGACAGTTCTCAGAATTTGATCGGGACAAAAGTATTTTTACTCTTAAATAGTTTACACCTTACTACTAAAACAAGTTTTCTTTTCCGAATATATTCAGTGTTCTTACATAAGTACTATTCCCAAATGTAACTAAGAAATGAGAATCCTTCTCCTTGAATCGTTATACTTCCGAAAATAGCAGAGACGTTGTTTATATAAATACATGTAGCTAGTTATTCCCATATCAAGCAAATGACATATTCGTTTATCAAGCAGAGCAACATGTATGCACATTTTCAGTTGCATAAAACTTTGGATAAGGAGCTTTGTGTTTGCATGATGAAGTCCAACTACTGAAATCAATAGTTTTTTTTCTGTTTACACATACGCTGTTTAAATTACTCGAACGATTGCTTTATGTATGAGACAATTATTTTCATATTAACTTCAAATGTTTCATTTTTACCAATTCGATAAAAGTAGAGATTAGAATTCTACCATACATTTTCTGCTCTCTCGGTATTCTTACATGTAAATTATTTATGCAGAAAAATATTAAAAAGTTTTTAAGCTGTTTTCTTTCAGGAATTCTATAGAAGTCTATCCAATTATATTTTTATTAGACATTTTTCCTGTCAAATCCTAAAAATGGTAATTTAAAGTTTGAGAAATTTAACAAGCTTAAATGTTTTAGAGCCATGAAGAACTACACGCTCTCCTATTCATACAGTGCCAGTAAATTCTATGCGAATTTAAATGAATGATGAAACATTTATAATTTCGTGACTGAGATTAGGAAAAAAACTTGAAGCAGCGGAAATGTGGTTCTACAGAAGGATGCGGCGGATATCATGGACCGAACATGTGAGCAATGATGAGGTGTTGGAAAGAATGGCAACCAAAAGAAAATTAATATCAAGCATCAGCAAGAGACAACTAAAGTTCTTGGGACATACAATGAGGAAGGAGAGCTTGGAGAACCTTATACTAACAGGCCAGATAGAAGGAAAAAGAAACAGAGGAAGGCAGCGGATAACATATTTGAAGGGCCTGATCAGGTGGATGACGGAACGGGGGTTACGTAGAGTAACAGGAGAAAGCGTGCTAAGAGCCACCAGGGATCGAGAGACGTGGAAAGACATGATCACCTACGTCCTGAAAGAACAGTGCACATAGGAGAAGAAAAAAAGACTCTAAGAGATTAATTCACCAATTTTTTTTTTCTTTTTACACTTGTAATGTGATATCAGCTCGAAATGAGAACTAAGAGAGCCGAGTTCGAATTTCATCTGCAATCATTGCATTCACCTACGCATAAATACCTTTGGGAAAAGTTTTAATTCATCTCTTCTCCTCCCGGCTAGGAGTTGAATAGCAGAACAGACCGACTTCTATAACCATGGTTGGTAACCAGTCTAGAACAGAAACAAATCTGCGGGAAAATATTCTGCTTAGTCAGGATCAAAATAGATATGATCGCCCAAGCGTGTATCACGCTTAGAATTTAAGTGGTTGAATGTGATAATGCTCAACATAACCTAAGACAATCGTCGTCAAAATAATCATTATTAATGCCTCGGAATCGATTAGATATTTCGTCAAGTCCAATTTTAATAGGGACTAAAAAATATCGTATCATTTCGGAAGTGAAGATGTCAATTTATATTCAAATATGTTGAGACAAAGATGTCAGATGATAAATAAAATGATCAAGATCATTAATTTTTTAATAATAAAGGCTTTTTTCTTCTCCTTTTCCATCTTTCTAAATTTAAAAATAAGGAAAGAAGGTTAATAACTCTCTGAACAGATCGATAATAATGTTGGCGGTGTCATTGTCCTTTATTGATTATTAGTTTGTACTCTCCAATGACTACTCTGGTCAAATCAATTGAGTCTCATTTGTTTTACAGGAAATCAGTTAATTATATAATTGTCTCCTTGAATCCAGTTCATCTTTTATCATTTCTCTCATACCCCCTGTAACCAGTGTTTTCTCTCATTTTAACCCCCTGCGCACTCGTGGCGGTTATGCTTTGCTTGGGGGCAAATAATTAAGAAACAAATAAATAAAATATTTGTTAAATGCAAAAACGACTTCTGTATAACAGCTGTTACTTGATCTTCTTGCAAGCCATTAATAGTATATTTTGTTTGCTCCTAACTTAATACTTGAACTTATATCAGATGATTAGATAAACATAAATGCAAATGATGCTTTGTTTTCTGTTTCCCAATGGTGCCAGTTGCCAATACAACACAGTTAAAATCAAAATTTTGAATGCTGATTAATCCGTTTTAATCTCTCAATTCAAAAGCAAATGCGACTGAATTTTCTTCCTCGAAGTGAATATATATATATATATATATATATATATCTTTAAAAAGAATAGACGTCATAATTATCCCAAAACCCGAGAAACCTTTATATATATATATATATATATATAAAGCTATATATATATATATATAAAGCTATATATATATATATATATATATATATATATATATATATATATATGTATAAATTCAGATAAAATTTAGAAAAGAAATAGTCATTTTCAACATATCATTTAACAACATGCATTGTCGAACCCGTTTAAACAAAGAATGAGGAAAAAATTCTAATACCGGAGGCCTAGTCTAGTAAAGGAAGTGGTTTGGTAATAATGGGTTTTATAGAGTTAAGCTAGCTGATTCTTGGTAGGAATTTCTTCTATGGTAGTGGGAGGTATGTGGTGTGACCATTGGGTTAGTAGTGGTAGGTATGGGGGAAGGTAACTGCTTCGCCAAATTTAAAAATACCATATTATGATTAATTGGAAAAATAAAATAGTTATTGCAATTTATATTTATTTCTATGACGACACATACTAATCATTTCTCTACGTTTATTCAGAAGTGTGTGTGTGTGTGTGTGTGTGTGTGTGTGTGTGTGTGTGTGTGTGTGTGTGTGTGTGTGTGTGTGCGTGTGTGAAAAAATTAAATACAACTAAAATATATATGTAAAAGGACAAATACATATTAAATGATGTAATTTAGTATCCCCCATAATTTGCTTGGATATTTCAGTTAACTTGATGGATATTTATGACCGTTTTTAAATGTAAACATTTTGAAAAATATTTGTATTTCTGTTAATAAATACTTTTAGTAAAATAAAATCCTCACATTTTCGTTGATAAAATCTATTAGCGAACGAAACGAGTTGGCTAAGATATTTTTCTTTTGTCTTTATATATATATATATATATATATATATATATATATATATATATATATATATTGTTTTTCTTTAAACCGAAGTGGAAGAGTAGGAAGGTAAATTCCAAGAACCTGATAATAATTAATATTAAAAAAATTTTAACATTAAAAAGTGTTGCAGGTGGAGAGCTCAATGTATTGAGAATACAGAGCCAATATAAATTAGAAAAAATTTTCAAAATTCAAAGGTGTCGGATGCACATTTCGACATGGGATCTCTAACAGACGTTCCACGTCACGTCAGCGACATTGTTTTGTTCCAAATGGCGAAATGTTCCAAATGTATATATATATATATATATATATATATATATATATATATAAATATGTATGTATATATGTATGTGTACGTATATATATATATATACATATATTTCTTTAATAACTTTAAATTCATGACTTCCTGTAATGGATAAACTTAATTAAAACTTTTTAAAGACATTACATTTAAATCTATTCCTCCGCCTCCTAAATATACCGTTTCAAACCCCTGTAAGCATTCACTAGCCTCTACCATTTGATATTTAATACCCCATCTATCTCTTGTCTCTACACCATGTAACCTCGCCAGCTCTGTACTGTTCTACTTTGCTTTAAAAAATCCCACTTCTCTAACCTTAAGGGAACTCTCAATTCTTGACCGTTGTTAACCTGGTCCCCTCCCCCTTTACCCCAGGGCCTTCGCCATGTGGAACAAAACAATGTCGCTGACCTGACGTGGAATCTCTGTTTGAAAATTTTCTCTAATTTATATATATATATATTTAATCGTGTGTGTCTGTGCGTGACAGAGAGAAAGAGAGTCAAACACTTACACACATTTAAAAGGTTCAAAATTCCTGAAGAAAGCTGAAACGGCCGAAATGTCATGTTATTCGAATTCTTTCTTTTTGATTTTTATTAAGAATTTATTTTTTAAAAACACATTTTCGACTTCCAGAAAACGTGGCAATATTAATTATTTTTCTTTTGGTCGAACATTTGGATTTAATTGAATATTTGAATAAGCCAGCGTAATTGTTTACCGGTAGAGAAATCTGATCGAAACAATACTAGGCCGTTATAATTGGGTCATCAGAAAACAATGAAGGTAAATGAAATTATAATTTTGATAAAGAGGATTTTTGAGTAAATTGAACATTGACATGTATTTGCTTTCCTGCGTGGAAATCTAATCTAGGCATAAGATATGCCCGTTTAATTTGGAGTCATCGTAGAACGGTGGAAATGAACGAAAATAAATTTTTGCAAGTGGAATCGAAATAGCGCTTAGTAAGCAAAAAGACTTTTGGAGGTCACATGATTTTTGGCTGTAGCAACAGACACTCGTGATCACTTGTGTTAATCACGAGAATGGCCTGGCTTGTGACACTCTGTTTCTTATATAAGCTGAAGTTGATAGATTCGGGATCCCCCCCCCCACCTCGCTGAAGTAAGAGTAAGAACGAGTTAGAAACACGGACTTTGAGAAATATTATCGTTGCAGCAGTCGCATTGAAAAACCGCTGAGTAGTATATGAAACTTAACGTTCGTCGCTAGCTAGCATGATAACAATCGGAAATGCACACTCCGTTCCGCTCTTTAGCAAGACATGTGGCCCCAGCTTTTTATTTGAGAAGAAGTGACTCCGTCAAAAGAGTCTGAAGAACATTGTTAAAAAGAGTTTTATCTACTTCTGAGACGATTTAACAACAAGTTAACCATAAACATTCTCTCTCTTTCTGTCTGCTAGTTGTTTCTTTTTCTATTCTTTTCTTGTATATAAAAGATATTAACAGTGCAACCAACGAACAGTTATTTGTTCGGCTTTCTACGGACATTATTTTTTCTTCTTTCTATTTCATTTTACTGTATTCTAAATGTTTAACTCCGGCTACCCAAGCCGTGTCTACATCTTCTGTCGATCGTGAACAAACAACACGTTCGCTTTCTAGATCTAATAATCACGGCGTGGACAGAAAGCAGATTTAAACCGGTGAGCCGATTGACTGATTTGCGGATGCTCAGAGACCTACTGTCAACCCGCTGAGTTCGCTAAAGACTGAATAAACAACTTAACCTGAAGTGGATGACGCCGAAGATTGAGGAACCAGAGTAGAAGATTTAGGTCTAGTGCGTATTGACCTGTGGGAATAGCCCGATAGGCCAGAAGGTTAAAGGTGGTGCCGTCGTGACGAAGATTTGACTCGTGGGGACCAGAGTTTTAAGCATATATCTATATATTTACGCTCTCACACCCTGACTGAGCACTCTGGAAAAATAGCAGACTTTGATAAACAGTAGCTACTCTGGCATGTACGCATCGCTCATTCAGTGAAATGAATTAGAGCGCTCTAGCTATTGGGCGCGTATAATGATATGCGCTAAAAAGTCTGCCTACTTCCATAGTCCAGGGGTAGAGTCGCCAGGGGTAGAGTCGCCGACTGACGCTATTTCGGTCGGGTTTCAATCCTGGGTAAAAAAGCAATCGGAGTGTAACCGTACTGATGAGCTGTGATACGGCGAAATAGATCTGTGTTCGGATGACAATGCATATATATATATATATATATATATATATATATAATCATCCGCAGACAGATCTGTTTCGCTGTATTACAGCTCATCAGTACGGTTAAATATCCGATTGCTTTGTAACCTAAGATGGAAATCTGACCTAATTGGTGACAGTCGGCGATTCTACCTCTGAGCTATGGGCTCTCGGTAGAAGGAGGCAGGACGACTTATATATATATATATATAGAGAGAGAGAGAGAGAGAAAATCTATGCAAGAGCCAACAAACCTACCTAAGTTTCACCCTTCGGCTCGTCAGGGTACATTGGCTCTTTACCCTGACGTGCCGAATTTACCCTGACGAGCCGAAGGGTGAAATCTAGGTAGGTTTGTTGGCTCTCACTTAGATTTTCTATCTTTGCTGCTCTACTGTTGTATTGATCGCTTTAGTGTTAGGGTTTTCGTCTTGGTGATTTTTTCTTTCCTACAAGTATTTGAATTTTTGTTCATGTACTTCGTTTGTTTCTTTTTTTAACTTCCCCTCGTTTCCGTCGGAGTTCTTCCTCGGTTCAAGACGATCTAAATTATAGTATAACTATTACGAGTATAAAACCATTTGCCGCAACAATGTAAATTTACTAAAATTTTATGGATTTATGCAGAGGGGGGGAGAGAAATGTAAAAAAATATTTTTCCCAAGATTTTCAAAAATTTAATTTAATTAATTTGTGAATGTAAACTAAAAGTTTCATTAAAATCCGACAATTATTTGATTTTTGGGAGAATTTCAGAATTAATGTGTTTGTCACCGGAAAAAACTGAGTAATGTAATATTACGTTTTCCATTGTAAATTCTCGTAACGTTTTGGCTACCCGCTAACTTAAATCTAAACTAGACTTTCTGTAAAAATTTCGAACATGTTAGAAGTGATATAAAAGTTTTAAACAATAATTAGAAATTACTTTGATCTTTCCTCTTAATAATAATATAAACTTTTTGATGGAAAAATTCATTTTTATTAGGTTTGGGGCCGTTATGTAAAGTGCGTGTTTCTCGCAGTGTCACCATTCTGTAGAGTGTGTCTGGTACAAGGTACAAGGCCACTTTCAATAAATTGGGAGAATAAATATGATTTTTATAAAATAAGTGAAATTTTGTTAACTGCAAACTATAACATGGATTTTTAAATAGTACAATACTCGAACAGATAATGTATCTAATTAATTGATTTGTATGAGTGAAATGTTCCAATAAAAAGATGCACACATTTTCTGGAAAGTCTGGGAGAGATGACAGTTGTGCTGTCTAGTATGCAATTTTATGTAGTGGTAGTTGAGTGTTATATGTTGTGGTCAACATTTTGTGGAGATCAGAATTGCTCTTTCATGTCTTTTGCATCGTCGCCATTCATAGAGTGGGAAGGTTGAAAAGATACTGAGATGGATATGAGCTAGCGACATTGAAAAGTAGTTCTTGTCGATAAAAAGTTCTATCGTTTTTGTGTATAAATGTTGAATTTAGTTGAAGAAAAGAAAACAACATATTATTTTTGTGTGTAGTAAACAAATTGTGATTATCAGAATGCTTCTGTGAGATTTTTTGAGGAATCACCATTTTATAGGGTGAGTGTTCTTTGCATTTTTATCAAATCTGTACGGATAAGTATTTCTTTGCGAGTTTTTGCCGGGTAAGCATTCATGTAGTGTTCTTTTCCTTTTTATGACCGGAGAAAAATTGAAGAGTAAAGTCAAGCAAAAAAGGAAATTCTACTTATCGAAGTCAGTTGAAGATGTACTGTTGTTATTGTTGTTGTTGTTTCTTTGGCGACATGGAGTTTAAACGAAGAAAGGAAAATTGGAAGTAAAGGTAGAATGAATGTATATCGGCGACACATGAACTCGCCTTGAGGTTTCTTCCTTACTTAGCGACAAGATGTTTCAGATACCGCTCCCATTGTGAATGATATTGACCGGTCACGGAACGTGGTTAAGTAGTGGATTTTAGGCATGTGACCGACTCCAGTGGCATTTTCATTTTACGTTTGAAAAAAAAACTGATTGGGGTCATAGATCAATTTGCTATTTCCTATCCAATCAGCATCCAGAATTTTAGATTTTACACTGACTTGTGAAATCTTCCTTCGTCTGGGTTTTTTCAAAATGTTTTTAGTCGTTTGGATCCGGTTTTTCGGGTGTGCAATTTTACTTAATTCGTTTGCGTTAATTTTTGCATGATTTAAAATTTGTATTCTATAACACAATTGACGTACGCAGAGACACAAATACACGCGCGTCCGCCCACCGGGGCTAATACAAACATAACTCAATGGGTGTACAAGTTTGTATCTATGTCTGCGTTTGTCACGAAGAAAAAATTTCCTCCCAGTTTTCCTCCCACTTCCACAAAAATGCACCAATATAGACAGCTCTAGATATAGCTAATTTTTAAAAATTAATCAGTTTGTCTGACGATCGCAAGAGCGTGAAACCCAGGATCACAAACTCACACCTATCTATATGAATATGTCAGCTCAATCACTGATATTGTGCGCTTTCAAATAAGTACCACGCATATATAATATATAAATAATGTAATATATATGACAAATTGCATATATATATATACATACACATTTCACACACACGCAAGCACACACACACACACACACACACACACACATATATATATATATATATATATATATATATATATTAGGCACCTCCACTAAATCGCTAAAAAGAAACAGCATAGTATGAATAAAAAAGTTCCCAAACGTTATAAAAACGAACTTTTTCAATCAAAATGTTTATATTATTATTAAAAAGAAAGATAACAGGAGATCAAAGAAATTTTTAGTTATTCTTAACCCCTTCCAACATGTTCGAAAATTTGTCAGAAAATCTTGTTTTGATTTGAGTTTTTCCATTAAAATGTTTATATTAATATTAAAAAGAAAGATCAAAGTAATTTTTAATTATTTATAAAAAAAATTTGATCTTTTCTAACATGTTCGAAATTTTTAATTTTTGATTTGAGTTAAATAACTGTATAATAACTGTATAATAATATAACTGTATAATAACTGTATAACTTTATAATAATATAACTGTATAATAACTGCGGATAACTGTGACGTTACGACTGTTTACAATGGAAAACACAATATAACATCACTCACTTTTCTTCCGGTGACAAACACATTTATTTGGAAATTCTCGGAAAAATCAAATAATTGTCGGATTGTAATGGAACTTTCAATACTCATTCACGAATGGATAAATTTGTTTTTGAGATGATGATTTTAAAAAATATTTTTGTTTACACCTGTTACCCCCGCTTCAGGTGCATTTATGCAATTGTAATAAATTTTACTTTGTTTCGGTAAATGATTTTATTAAACGCAGGACTCATTAGGGAATATAAATTATTTATTTTTTTAAAATTTGGCCTCTTTATCCGAAAATCTGCTCTGAATAGTCAAATAAAGAATGCAATAAAACTCTGATATTATTTAATTTGATAATCTTTTAATTACTTGAATAAATAAGAAAAATTAAGAATATTATAAAGTAAAGAAAAAGACATTTTTCGATTGTTAATTAAATTTTTAAAAATTGTTTTAATTTTTTGAAATTATGATAATTTATAAATTTTCAAAAATATATTTTTAAATACTACTTAGATTCGTTGCGGTTAGATTTTTAAGTTCATAATTGAAGATTACATTGCCTATCAAATATTTAATACAAATCTTTTGTCCTTCATATTTTTAAAATAGCTTAATTTTTCTTTTTGTGTATTTGATTTTTTGTTTTTTGTATGGTAATTTCTGTGTGCAAATTAAAAGGTCATAGTTTCTTACATTACTCGAATTTTTTTTTAAAGTTTTGTCATTTGTGAACTTTTATCTTATCTCTAATCAAGAACATTTCAGCACGTTTTGATATACGTCGGACATGTCAAAAAGTTTAAATCTGTGATTAAAAAATAGTTTTATTCTACATTTCACTCTATAAATAAGCAATACTTGTGTAAATCAGATTAATTTACATAAGATTTGCTAAATTTCAAAAGATAATGTGTCACAAATGTATATTTTATTTTTGCAAGATTTTTAAAACCGAAAATTAACTTTTGTTTATATCTAGATTGCTCAAAACTTGCGGTAAAATTCAAAAATTAAAAACAAATCCAAATTTTTATATTCCAATCAATATTATTTCTGTTTGAAATAAACTAGAGTATTTTGCTTACTGGAAATAGTAAATTTAATCATTTACGTTTCAATTAAAACTAAAATAAAATATTTTTCATCTTTAAAAATTCAGTTTGAAAATTTGATATAAAGAATGACTGGATGTACCTAATATATATACAGGAGTTGGACTATATATTGTGAACACCTTCAAAATAGCAACCCGATTTTTAGTTGTTTGTAAAACCGTCAAAAGCTTTTAGATTGCTATTTTTTAATGAATTTCTTGTCTATATTTCTAATAAATGTTTTTTTCAATATAATCATCAGAAACTACTTAAATCCATTGACATATCAGACCTATCACATTTTCAAAGAGGTCAAATTGTTGGCGTCCGTATGGCAGGCGCTAGCGTGACTGAAACATCCCGAATGCTGGACGTTTAAAGAGCTACAGTCTCTAACGTAATGACTGCATATGTAAAACACGGCAAAACATCGTCATAGAAGCACAATTCCTGAAGAAAATCAAAGATTTCTGATAGGGCCTGTCGGACACTGATGCAAATTGTCAGCAACGAACACAAAACAACAACCCTTAAAGTGACTGCCGAACTTAATGACCATCTAGAGCATCCAGTTTCTACAAAAACCGTGCAACGGGGGGTTCGCAGATAAGGTTTTCATGGGAGGGTCGCCATCAAGAAATCTTTACTGTCAAAAACAAACTTTGCAAAGCGTTTAGAGTGGTGTATAAACCATCAGAACTGATCTATGAAGCAGTGAAATAATGTAAAATTCTCTGATGAATCATCATTTTACTTTATTTCCGACCACCGGCTGAGTTTACGTCTGGAGGCAGCCTAAAGAAGTACATGAACCAGCCTTCTTCCTACTATAGACATGGAGGAGGATCTGTGATGGTCTGGGCGGCAATATCATGGAAATCCGACGGCCCAATGGTTTCCCTTTATGGCAGAATCAATAGTCAGGACTACTGAGGCACTTTATCTCACCAGATGCATCCCATGGTCTTGGAACTTTTCCCGGAATGAAATGCAATATTCCATGATGATAATGCCCTAATCTACACAGATAAAGTGGTCTCTGATTGGCACGAGGAACATTCTGGTGTAGTAGATCACCTTGTCTGGCCACCACAGTCCCAAGATCTGAATATTATTGAGCATTTATGGTGCACATTAGAAAACAAAGTGAGAAGTCAATATCCACTACCGACATCGCTGAAGGAACTGGAAGCAGTTTTGAGAGAAGAATGAACAAAAATCACTTAGAAACCATTCAAAATTTGTACAAATCCATACCTCGCAGAATTAAAGCAGTTATTACTGAAAATGGTGGGGCCCTACCCAGTATTAAAATTAATTTTTCTGAATTTTCAAGGTGTTCACATTATTTTGTTCAGCTCCTGTGTATATATATATAGTTACATTGTAATATTCACGTGTCTTAGGGATATATTTCTTCTTGAAAACACTTTAATTTGGGCCCCGCGTTGTCTGGATCAATCAATGACGACTAGACGAACGCTGCTATAGCAAGGACGACGGAAATTATGTCTGTAACAAAGTGCTGCTGTAAATTCGGGTTTTCTCTCGATGACTATGGCGACGACGACTGTCAAAATTTCTGGGTGACGATTAAACTTTTTAAATCATAAATTACTTTTAACCCTCAATCCAACATACACGTAAATAAACTTCACAAACATTTTAAATGATTTCTGTCTGAGATTATTACTCGAACCGACCTTCACTGGGGACAAATTGTTATTCGTCGGGGAACACTGAACTCGACCTTTACGCAAATCAATTTCACAATCACATTTCATAATCTTCTTCTTCACCTTCTCAGTCGTTTCATTGTCACTGTCAGTAACAACAAATATACAACAAACGCCTCTGTCGAAAACAACAGGACTGGGCCCAAATGTAAATAATATATAAAATATATTTTATTTCCTTTTTTCTTCTTCTAACATAGAACATGTTTTCAAATAAGTAGTGACATCTTTAAAACATACCATAGAGTAAGAGAAGGTTCTTTGGTCAGAGTTGTCAGGATTCCCCCATCAGAGATATCCGATTTTACTCAACCGTACGCCTCAATGGTTGTGATCAATCATTTAAAATCAAACAACTGTCAGTTAGACGTCACTTCCGCTACGCTGCCAGCGGTCTTTTGCTAGACAAACTGGTATTTGTATCCCCTAGCTAGACAAACCAAAAATCTCCAAATCCAAAGTATTGCACCGTTTAACAAAATCCATGCCTTCACATTTTAAACATCTGCGTTACTAAGTACAAATCACGTCAAAATCTTCATGCCGCCCAAAAATCTCGTACCGACGAAAGTCTAACATATCTTTCTTCTTTCTCTGTCTTTATTTTTTGTTCTCGTGACCAAGACCTCTCCACCATACCCCCATCACCTTAAAACAATGTACATAATATGGCATAATAAAAAAAAACACAGTAACACAACAACAAAAATTGCACATCATATCAAAGGTGAGCTCCCTTTCTCTTCCATTTCGCATAGGCGTCTATCTCGTGAATTTCATTGATGTAAATAAAAAAATGAATCTCTAAACTCAGGTATAAAACGAACCAGGCCAGAACATGATTTGCATAAAAAAGTTTTCTTTTTCTTTTTTTTTTCCACTTAATAAGTCACACATCTATTCATACAGAGACGCGTTAGCAGCTCGATGTGGAGTAATGGTTAGCGCCATGAAAATACCAACTGAGCAATTAGCTTAACTCTCACTATGCTCTCCATAATTTCAGCTTTATGCCGCCTCTAAGTCACATTTCGAAAATCACCATACCAAGACGTGTGATTCAGAACCCATAACCATAAAATAATTCATTTTTTTGTATACCTTTATCAGTTTTCAAAGTTTTCTGCATGTCTTGGACTTATTATTCTCAATAATTGACCCCATAACATTCACTTTTCAACGGTGAACTTTTTACCTTTATCACTTGGACGATTACGTTCTGTTTCTTTGCCCCCTTATTTTCATTTTTTACATGTTCATTCAAGCGCCAAACACAACGCATATATTGACTTCTGAAAGACTGATTTTCTTTAGTTATGCTTTGCCGCTTTTTATTTTTATTTTTCTTCTTGTAAGCTCGTTGTCAACTTTGTGGCAAAACCCAACACTTTTATGATACCCGGAAGAAAAGCCCTAAACCAAAAAAAAAAAAAATTAACACACATTTTGCTAAAAGAGAAAAGTAAAGGGCACTTAATTTTTTACAAGAAATTTTTCTTTGCATATTTTTTTCTTCTCACCATTATTTTTCTTCCGTTCTTTTTGCTATTTTCCACGTTTTTCTTTCTTTTTTTTATTTGAAGACAACGTCAGAGAAATTCTGTAAAATCTGAAAAGTTTGTTTTTTTCTTTTTCCTTCTGGAGGAACACACACAAGAAATTTTCTACAATGTTCAAAAAGTTCGTTTCTTTTTTTTTCTGAAGAACACAGCTCAAAATTTTTTTACACAGTTCACAATATCTTTTTCATTCTTCTTGGAGAACACACATCAGAAAATTTGTTTTTATTTCTTTTTGAAAAACAAATATTGGAATTTTTTCTAATATATAGATCGCAATTTCTTTCCACTTCTATCCCCTTTTCTCTCTCTTTGGATTTTGTAGACGGTAAGTGCATCTTAATTTCAAATTGATACCAGGTAAATGACCTTTTCATACAACATATGTGACCCCTTCTCGGGCTTTCATTACACATAGAATCTCTTAAATCTGTAACCATACGATGGTCGAGCACAGAGATCTTCCTAATTTGCGCAAAACATTATCAATTTTAGAAAGTCTACCACTAAACAACACAATAACCAAAGAAGAGAGAAATAAATACAAAGGAAACCACCGAAGGTCAGCTGTATCCGATGATTTTGGCACATGTTCTTCATCAGATGATTAGCTTGCCTTTCTCATAGTTTTAAACTCCTAATAAACCTTATGTAGTAATTACGTGCGGGACTTTTCTACCAAACATTTTTCCAAATGGACTGCTTACTACTGACACCCATAATGCAATAAAAAGGCTAATCTAATCCTCTTTCTCACGTCTGTTTTCTTCTTCAGTATAACAATCTATTAGAAATCTTCCGATGTGGGTCTAACTTTTTATTTCCTTCTTATCATTAATACAACCTTCTAGTAACTATATTGTGTTCCTTATCCAACCCATAATTAACCTCATAGAACTTAACTATCGTATTTTGTGATGTTTTTTCTCAAAATGGCAATAGAAGGTAAACCCAATAATGACTTTCAGCTGCCAAAAATTGATCGGAGCCGAAATCGAACTTACGACCAAAAGAAAACGAAAAACTGTTTCGATGTTTTACAACTTATCTCTTCCTTCCTCTGACTACTTTCTTCTGCTCCTACATCAATTCTGATGTTTTTTTCTTTTGCTGCATGCCATGAAAACTCTTATAAGTTTTCCATAAAAAAAAACACTAAGTCTAATTCCACGGTCAGATTCTACAAAAGTGTGCTGTTATATGTTAGTTTTTGGTGAAACCAGCAACTTTTCGTAGAATGGAAAAAAAAACGAACAGTCCCTACAGGTAAACGAAAAATTTGTCACCTACTCTACTTGATGTCTGTGTCGTAACCATCTATTTTTTTTTATATCTTTCTTTTCTTCTGTTCCGTCACAACGAAAGTTCGTATCAACTATTTTCCTTAAGAAAAAAAAAAACAAGGCACTGCACACTCAAATATGTTCTATACAAGTTTCTCGAGTACATATTTCTAATGAAGAAACAATTCTGTAAGTTCTGTGCTCAACGACAGATAATTGGAACAACTGATGATAAAACGACGAATGCTGCAACCACGAGGCGACCACGATTGCAACGACAATTAACTTAAGGTCCACGATTAAATTTCAACACTTTCGGTGGGGGATTAATATTTCTGGGGCGACGATGGAACTCAAATCTGCTGGAGCGTTGATTAAAATTTCGCAAACCCCATTCCTCATTAAATCATTTTTATCGAATACTACTCAACCTGATTCTTCTTAAAAATACTTTATTTCGTCAGCTCAAATTTGACTCGACTTCCAGGAAAATCATTCACAATTACATTTAATAATCTTCTTCTTCATTTTCTTTGTTCTTTCGTCGTCACCGTCACCAACAAGAAATACAGTCTGTAGCAAACGCCTCTGTTGAAAGCAATAAGACCGGGCCCAAATGTAAATAAAATATATTTTATTTTCTATTTTTTTCAAACACAGAGTATCTTTTCAAATAGGTAGTTACATCTATTCAAACATGCCATGAGGTAAAAGGAGGTTCTTTGATCAGAGTTGTCAGCACCCCCTCAAATCGAGGAGACCGGATTTTACTCAACCATACGCTTTGTTGGTTGTGATTAGAATCTTAACATCAAACTAAAATATTTCTTCACAAATGTCAGACGTCACTTCCGTTCCACTGGCAGTTGTCTTCCGGTACAAACTTATGTGGGGCAGGAGCTGGCATTTGGAACTCCTGGCGAGGTAGAAAAAAATCTCCAATCCAACGTATTGCACCGTTTGACATTTCAACAAAATCCATGCCTTTAAATTTTAAACAGCGTTACTAAGCGCAACTAAAATTTACGTCAAAAAATGCATGCTGCCCCAAAATATCGTACCAACGAATATTTAAAAACTTGAATTAATAAATATTCTTATGAGGCTACATACATGTATAATAATAATATTCAGGTGTCCATAAAACAGTGCACAAAGTAGTATGAACAAAGTTATTTTTCTATATGTATTAATAAGCATTAATTTTGCCCTATATCGATAGCACAACTCGGAGTTTCGTGCGTTACACAATCATCAAGTGCATTTTGCAAACTAAAAAATGAGTTTTGATAAATGTACCTGATGATTGCATAACGCATAAAACTCCGATCTGAGCCATCCATATAAGACAATATGTCTATTTATTTTTTAATATATATATATATAGATATATTATTTTTCTATATTTTCTGAGATGAGAAATTATTTGCACTATTTACATTATTAGGACTATTATCCTGATTTTTGTTGCAATTTTACAACGTTTCGGCTGTTGTAACCTCCGGCTTTCTTCAGGTGCTAGAAATTTTGAACCAAACCCTTTATTTATATATTTGTTTATGTATATCATTCTCATTCATTGTGTGAAGCCTCTTTCGGTAGTCATGAGTTATCTCTCTCTAACCCGATTCTCTATGTTACTTGTTCACCACTGCTGTAGCCTGGTATTGAACTCACAAGTCTCTGGGTCATGTCACTGAAACTAACCCACGTCTATATCCATTGGACAAGAAGTGAGTTTCTAGGACTTATAAACTTAATGTTCAGCAACTACTTCTTAACAGAGTTCATATTGCAATTTTTATATTAATGGTTTTCTCTATTATTCTTTATGTTGATGTTTTTTCTAGTATTTTTTGCCAGAGTTCATATTGCAATTTTTTATGTTATTGGTTTTTTTTCTAGTATTTTTGTAGAAATTTTACAAGCAACTAAATCCAATTACCAACTATGTTTAATGTATATAATGCATATGAACACAGTATTTATAATAAATATATGCTTTAAAAATTTTATCAGCGTATATTTTCAAATTAATGTGCATTATGATCTAGACATTTGCTGACAACGTGACGCAATGAAATCACAAGCAGCAGTCAATACTTTGATAAGGCTCCTGGATTTCTGTGCAAATTTTCTATGACGAATTTTGCCTTTGCAGGGCGTGGTTGATATCCGTGTTCTTCTGGAACCGTTCTTCTGCACATAGTGTAGAGTACATTAAGGTTCAAATTTATGTATAATTCGTCAGATTGTAGTTCGCTTGAGTGAATCACAATGTAACTGTTTGATATCGACTTTGATACCTCAAGTAGCATTTCATGTTGATCTTTCTTCAAAATTAAGCCTTGTTGACATCGCGAATGCTAATATGCAAATCTAAAAGAGAACGAGTTGAGGTATTAAACACTGTCAAAGTGTGTCTACGCATATATATATATATATATATATATATATATATATATATATATATATATATATAAGTTAGTTGATTACTAACTTCGGTATCTTCAGGCGTTTTACATAAAACGCTTTAGATGCCAAAATGTTGAACTTGCGTAATCAAACAAGGTTAAAATAATTATATATATATATATATATATTATTTTTTTTAATCATATCACCCCAAGCAAGGCGGTAACGCTACTGATGTGCAGGGGGCTACATAAGAGTGAGAAGATTAGAAAAGAGAAAACCGGAAACCGCATCCTAAACAGGAAAAAAGTGATGAGCCTCTTCACCTGTTCAATAGACGATATATATATATATATATATATATATATATATATAATTTAAATTGTAATGATTTTTAGTGCCAAAATTGCTGGAAAGACATTTTAGGCAAGTGATTTTTGTCATAAAGTGTTCGATATCAAGATAAGTATAGAGTGTTAATATAATTAATGTAGAGAAACTTGTCACTTAACTGAGGAGTATTATTTCACTCATGCCTTATTCGAGGTTTCTTGAGAGTATTATTGTTATGTAGTCGCTCTTCAGGGTCTTTTGGGTTTTTTCTGCTGCTATTTTCCAATTTTTCCCCATTTATATCAATTCAGTATGTTTTGATACTTTTTGGCGTGCGTGATATTTTTGCTTGATGAATGTATCATTATTTTTTATATTTGTTATTAATTTTACTGTTTTTTAATTGGTGCATGATTTTTGCCAGTTAATTACTTTATATCGTGTCGACTTATTTTAAGCGTGCTAATGTATATGCCTACTTAAATGCTTCATGTTGAGCTGACCATTTTTATCGTGTTGAGATGACCTCTTTGTACCATGATGAGCTGTCTTCTTTTTACCGCTTAATTTTTTGATTTTATGTCAGAATTAAGTGTTTGTGTTTAAGCGTGTATGAGTAATGTTTGTGTTAGTGTTTTCATTTGTAGGCTTGATGTGTGCGTTTTGTTCCGTTTGTTGATTAATGTGTTATCTGGTTGTTCTTTTTGCGTTGTCTTCATTTGTGATCTGTTACTTTATTTATTTGGCTTAGTCCTGATTAATTGTTTATACATGTGTATTTATATGTTTATGTAACAGCTTTGTGGTTGCTTTTAATGATGTATTTGTTTGTTTTTGTTTATATTGAAATTTAAATAGTAAAACAGGTAATTATTAGAATGCCTAAATTTTCCCATTATCTCATTTTTCTTGTTTAATAGTTTAAATTTGATTTGTAAAGGGAATTATTGCGAATTTTTCCACCAGAGATAGTTAGCAGTTCCTGCTACTGCTATTGTGTGGGGTATTCCTTTTAGGATTTTCTACTTAATTTTGCTTTAGATTTACATGTATTTTGATAGTTTGTATCTTTCTGTTTGAATGATGTTTTGTAATTGCTACATTTTTTATGGTTGTTTATGTGGCTCCTATGTATCTTTTTCGTCTGTGTTAATGTTCTTTGATACGATAGCTTCATATAATTTATTTTTGATTAGACATTTATTTTTGGTGGGAAGTTGTCTCTTTTCTACGGATGGATTTATTTCTGACGTTTTTTCTTGTTGATGTTGTCATCATTGTTTCTATGAAATATTTTAATATGGTGTTTAGTTATTATTTTCTCCATATTTTCTATACAACAGTAACTTATTTTGATTGTTTGTTATGATACTTTTTGATAGTTTGTTGTGTTTAAGGAAGTGTCTTTCAATTATGTTGAAGAATATTTCTCCTATTTTTATTTTCATTGTATTATTTTATGAACATACAGTGCTGAAAATCAACTTAAGAAGTATTATTCTCCTTGAAAGGTACGCCTTTTGTAAAGCGTGGTTGATATTGAAATGGGGAGGATACGATTGTTCACAATCAGTATTTACCTCATCGTTACGTTTAGTTCCTTCGAAATTTTGGGAGAAATTTGTCACAATTAGTAGTTATCGAAATCGTATATTGGACGAATGTTGGACGATCTCTTCAAGGATGAAGAAAAGGATAGACGCAGCAGAAATGTAGTTGTACAGAAGGATGCTGAGGATACCATGGATCGAATACGTGAGCAATGACTACGTGTTTGAGAGTTTGTAAACAAGAAGAAAAATCATACTTAACACCAGGAAGAGACAGCTGAGGTTCCTGGGACACGTAATGAGGAAGGAGGGCCTGAAGAATCTAATACTCACAGGAGAGATAGAGGGAAAAAGAAAAAGCAGCATGGTACATATTTGATGGACTTGAGCAAATGGATGACAGAACTTGTTTTGGAAGAGACAGCAAGAGGAAAAATATTAAAAGCGGCAAGAGACAGGAGCTAGTAGAAGTCTATGATCGTCTACGTTCTGAAGGGACATTCCACATGAAGAAGAAGATGAAAGACTCTACAATCCTAAATTATCGAATAGTGTTGCCTGATATATCAGCGAATAATTAATGTGTGGGGATTATAGAATTTTCACTTGAAATCAGAATATTTGATATCCCTGCTTTGCACTGTTTCTGGTTAGCTTCGTTCTTCTCAGACATTTTTAAATATTAAAATAATCTGGTGTAAACATTTAAACGATAAAAATCTGCATAAATCTACATTTGATGAATTACTATTTAGGAAATACGTGTTTGACAAAACTCTTTTAGAATTACTGCTTAAGACAATTCCTCCTTGTCTCTTCAGTGAACGAAAAACGTGTATTATACAAGAGTCTCTGTTAATATTATTGCTTTACTGAATTTGGCGTTATATTTGGAGATTTTTAAGGCTCAACTACGATAGAATTCTTAATAACAATTAGTACTGATGCATCTGCTTATTTTATAATTTGTTTAATAGATTTTTAGTACTTTAGTAAGATCATCTAATAGTAGGTAGCTGTTTAGAAGATTAAATTAATCATAATAAATGTTCTCAAGTTGTTTAACATGTCTAGCAAGATAGCCTCCTCTCAGATTTCCATTGCCGTTACTGTTTTAACAGAAGCTAACCATGAAGATATTTTCACTGTGGGACGATAAGAAAGAACCTAGTTTCACAGATCATGACAACATGAGTTTGCTTCTCAACGGGTGTCTCACATTTATGGTATTTACACTGGACGAGGAGAAGACTGATCTATACCTTTCCAAATGGTTTTTCCACGTAAATAAATGTAGCGAATCCGACTAGAATTCGTACATAGCTTTCTTTTTTTTAATCGTTTTGCCCTAAGTACCTCCACTGATGCGCAGGGGGCTACATAAGAGTAAACGTTTAGTCAAGACGAGAGTGAAGAGAAAGACGAACCAGTTACTGGGGGTGTCAACAAAGAAAGGGCAAGGGAAGGAAGGGAACACACGAGTGAAGAGAGTCGCGAAGGTTGAGAGAAAGGAAACGTACAAGATATACAGGCTGATGTAGAAAGGAGTGGAGTCAAGTAGATAAGAGATGGGTATTGACATTGCATTTAATTCGTGAAGGTTGTAGCCAGGAAAGTAAGAATATGAAAGGGAGTTGTATAGGCGGGAAGTGCAAGAAAAGAAGCTGATGGAGTAGAACTGTCGGCTGCATCTGGTTGATCTAACTGCAAATGGGTAGGACCTTGTTTCTAGTCTGATTGCACGAGTAAATTCTTGTGGCGTGGGCACCAGTGACTTAAGTTAGTCGGAGCAGAAGCCATTTCTCGTTTCGAAGAGCCATCGGTTGAACCAGTGACATAGACCCAACAATAGTGGTAGCTATTTGTAAGACTAAATTAATCACAATAAATGGTCTTCTTAAGATACTTTAAAGTGGAAAAATAGCGATCAAGATGGCCTCCTCTCAGTTTCTTACAAGTCAGAAACAAAATTAAGTCTGTCGAGCTGTTATGTACAATCAATGTTAACAACGAGAAATATTTAAGAGGAATAGGAACTCAAAGACCACTTTTGCATGGAGACAGAAATTTCTAGGAAACATTAGGAAGAAAGATGGCTTCAAAATTTGACCGAAAATATAAAGACATGGCTGAAACTAAGTAACGCGTCTGTGTAAACAGAGGACAGAACCGGGAATCGGATAGATTAATTCATTTAATGTTTTAACGGATTATCAACTTATTAGTGTGTTAATTTAAACCGAAACATATTTTGGGTTCTAAGTACAATCATTTTGACAACGGGTGAATATTGCAGTAACACGTCGTTTGAGAATAACAAAGATTTTTTCAGAAAAAAACATCCTACTATTTATCCCATAGCTGGAGGAGGTGATCGATTCATACTTTTCCCATGTGCATTTGCTCGTTAATTAATGTAACAACCAGACTAGAATTCGAACTATGTTCCCCGATTTATAATTCCAAGCCACTATCAACTAAACCACTCACCCATCCAGTTTAGCGTGATGATAAAAACATCCTGTTAAGAGCCGCAAAATATTGGCCTGTAGAAAGCCATTATCTTTCACGTTCTGTAGGGACGCAGCTCATAAAGATAACGAAATTATATTTAACTGCTTTGTTGTTTATATTGTTTGATTTTATAGCGAAATACTGAACTTAGACCTCAGACCTGAGCCCTAAAATTTAGCGTTAGACCCCCACTTATTCAGTCTAGTCATATCTAAAGAAAAATAGTATTCATTTACTAAAAAATATAATATAAACAATTTCCGACCTGGCAAGGCATTTACAAAATCTTTCGCTGTAAATCTATTAAATGGAATATTTTTTTATTATTCACCAGAAACTGTTTTAAGTAAAAGAATCTGAATTTTACTTTTATTTCTCAATAAAAACGAAGAAAAAATTCATTCCTTTCCTTATTTGCATGTAAGGGAACATAAAGAACCCGACTAGATTTCGAACTTGACTCTCCGATTAACATGTCCGTTCCATTATCTATTACATATCCAAGCTTACCTTTGGTATTCGCAGGAGGTCTCCCGTCTTGCTAATGATCAGACACGCCATTGCTTAAATTCGATAACCTTACAAGAACCGGTTTTTCAACGTGCTATAGTGGTAAGCACCTAGGAAATGAATATCTTGTTAGGAATCAGATGTATCGGAGATTAGTTGATAGTGCTTTTTTATCAAGTTGTTAAAATGCAGGGTACGTCTTTTCATGGTAGACAAATCTCTTCAGCTTGAAAAACAGAATAAATTCTACGACATCGGAATTTTGTTATCGACACATTTTTATAGTTTATGTAAATGTAAATTTATACTTCGATGACAGTAAATTGTAAGCCGCATTCCACACTAAAGGCTCATCAAGACAGGCGCCCCTGCTGTTCGTTTCAGTGTTCCTGACTGGCTCCCCAGAAGAATCTGTAATGTGATTAGTCCCGACCTGGCAGCTCGACTCTAGCCACTTTTCTCACCGGCGGAATGTGGCTTTCCTCTGTCTCTTCTACAAATATTTTCATGGCTTCTGTTCCGAATAACTTAGGACATTGTTGCCTCCTCCGCAAGAATTTACTCGGGCAACTAGACTGGCATCAACGTCCCAACCTTTTACAGTTAGATCAACAAAATACGGGCGACATTTCTCCTCAGCTTCTTTTCTCGTGCTTCCCGCCTGTGGAACTCTGTTTTATATACTTGCTTTCCTGACGGCTGTAACCTCCAAGAATTTAAATACAAATTCAATTTCCATCTCTGATCCCCTTAATTCTAGCCCATTCCACATCACCCCGTGTATCTTTTTCTTTTCCTTTCTCTCTACCTTCATAACTGTCTTCACTCCTATGTCCATATCCTTCTCTTGCTCTTTCTCTTTCTCTCCCTGTGGCTGGTTCGTCTTTGTCTTCACTCTTTTCCTGTCTAAAACTTTAACTCTCTTATGTAGCCCCCATGCACATCAGTGTAGGTACCGCCTTGCTAGAGGTGAAATGGGTTTTTTTAAATAAATCTCAATGATTTGAGATCGAGACGAAAACGGACATTGGCTCATATGGACTTAATCAGATTCAAACGGCCATTTCGCAATAGGAAGCCAAAGTGGTAACTATATAACGAAAAAAAATCTGAAGGCAACTATATTTAAAATACTCATTGTTCTGATCTTAAAATTAATTGGGATCTTAAATATTAATTAAGCTTACTTTTTTTAATAAATCTTGTCTAGTAATGATATCAGGGATGCAAGTTAGTACCCACAGTAGAAAATTTAATGCAACCAACCAATTCCTTTTCTAGTAACATTTATCTTCAAAATATAGTTAACATTTACATGTTAGCAGTTAACTGGAAACAGAAAATAAAACGCTGGAAGGATTTTTGCACCGTTAATGTATTGAAAGCTCACGAACACTGGTAAAAATTAATTCTTTAACAACTTTGTTTGACACTTTGAGTCAATCAATCTGTCACACTATGCCTCCGCTCAACTGATATCATTGTAACTAGCTAAATGTATATCGTTATGGACTTACATAGATAGATAGATAGATAGATAGATAGATAGATAGATAGATAGATAGATAGATAGATAGAATTTTGTGATTGACAAGAAACTTTCATTGTTCTTTTAACACATTTTAAAATGAGTGAATAGAAACTGTTTGAATGGCTATGATCATCTATTACAGAATGTATTTAAAAGAATTCTAAAAACAAAGAAACAATGAATAAGAACTCTTTTATATAAAATTTAAAATGTATTAAAATTTGAATAGGAAGCTCTAATATATACCCACCGAGTTTCAGCAGCTGTTCTATTAAGAGAAACGCTCCGTATCGTTAATTCAACGCTCAACGATTTATCTGTCAATTGTTAGCCCTGTTAATGAACGTTAATTTGTTGCAATATTTTATATATGGTCTCATAAATATCCTTTGGACGCACTTTCAAGCCATACACGATTTTGCTAGACTGCCAACTGTAACAAAGCAATAATATGAGCTCACAAAAATCTGCCTTTCACGTTATGAGCCAACATGATAACATATGTGGCTAAATTTTAACTGTTTCCTACTTTTGAGGTCAAATTTAGCCTGTATCTTATACCTACTATTAAAAATATTTATGATTTATTTATAACTTTGTATTATGATAATCTTGAATACATACCTTGATTTGATAGTATCTATTATCCAATTATTAGCGTATTTAGCTCGCTATAGAACTTTAAGACTCTGCTCACACCTCAGAAGCATTAATCCGATATCTTTCCATCTTAGTCAGTGCCTATGACTCGCATCCGTAGCTGGCGATAGAGAAAATATTGGTTTGTAGTAATGTCAACTTCAGTCTGATGTGTATTTTTTTTAATCATCTCACCCCAAGCAAGGCATTCCACTGGCACTATTGCGCTTGGGGCTACATAGGGGAAGGTAAAAAGAAAGAGTGGTTAGACATAGGGAATGTCAGGAGGAAGGTGACAGATGAGTAAGGATACCGAGGATGAGGGTTGGGCAGATGGGAAGAGTGTTTGATGGAATGGGAGCAGGTTAGTGTGTTAGGAGGTGTTTATTGACCTTACATTTAAGCTCCTGGAGATTGTAGCCGTCGGGGAAGCAATCGTATAGAAGGGAATTTCACAGTAGGGAAGTGCGAGAAAAGAAACTGTTGGAGTAGAAGTTGAGGTTGCATTTTATCGGTTTCACTGTAAAAGGGTGGGATCTAGTTGCTAATCTAGTATCTCGGGCAAATTCGTATTTAGGGGGCACCAGTGATCTAAGTTCATCGGAGCAGAAGCCGTGAAAGTATTTATAGAAGAGACACAGGGAAGCCACGTCGCGCCGGTGGGAGAGAGACTGCAGACGGTCTGCCAAGTCGGTATCTATCACATTACAGACCCTCCCCTGAACCTTCTCAAGAATCCCGAGGAGAATAACTGGGGCACCCGACCAGATATGGCAGCAGTATTCAATGCACGGGCGGATGGTAACTTTATATATGTGCAGGATAGATTTAGACGGAAAAAACATCCGGGCCCTACACAGAGAACCGACTTTCATAGCAGCGGATTTAGCAATGGATTCGATATAGTCATTCCATTTGAGGTCCGCTGAAAGTGTGAGACCAAGGAGGCGTAGTGTTTTACTCTCTGGGAGGCAAGCCTGGTCCATGCTAATGGGAGGTAGGTGAGATTGTCGATGATGGTTAATTGAGAGTAGCTTCGTTTTAGAAGCATTAAAATTTACTAGCCATTTCTTACCAGAGTCCAATATGGATTGAAGGTCTTTTTCAATCTCGGCTGCGAGGTTAGCTTTGACGCCTACACCAGATTTTTGTAGGAGGCGAGAGTAAACTGTGGTGTCATCGGCGTACAAACCTATTTGGGCTCTTATGGAATCAGGGAGATCATTAATGTATATCAGGAAGAGTGTAGGACCTAAGATGTAGCCTTGGGGGACACCTGCGTTTGTATGGTAGTTCTGGGAGGCATGTCCGTTTAATACCACCTTCATTGTGCGGTTAGAGAGGAATGACTGGATTAGTTCAAACAAATGTCCAGTTATACCATAGCTCCGCAGTTTACAGAGAATGCGAGCATTCTAAACTCTGTCGAACGCCTTAGATATATCCAATGCAACGGTTCGGGCTTCGCCATTCCTGTCGAGTGCCTGGTATATGTACTCGGTGATGGTCGTTAGCATATCAGCAGTAGACCTGGTGAAGCGGAAACCATATTGCTTGTCCGAGAGGAGCCTGTGTGCTGTGAGATGCCGAACCACCTCGGCGTTGATAATGGCTTCGAACACTTTGCCAAAGATCGGAAGAAGGCTGATAGGGCGGTAATTTGCAGGGTCAGAGGGTTCTCCAGTGTTTTTAAATATAGGAACTACAGAGGAAGATTTCCAACAGGCAGGAAAGCAGGAAGCAGATAGGCAGAGGTTGTAGAGCCTAGAAAGGATAGAGGAGAGTTCAGGGGCACATTTCTTTAAGACTATGGTTGGGATTCCGTCACCACCGCTCGCTTTGTGAGGGTCAAGTTTTAAGATTATCTTAGAGACAAGCGAAGGTGTAATGTGGACATCATTCAGTTGTGCCTCGGTTCTAGGTGAGAAGTCGGGTGTAAAAACTCCAGAGGAGTCCAGACTCGAATTGTTAGAGAATCTGCAGGCAAAGCATTCAGATAATCCGACTATTTCAGATAATTTTCATTTTTGTCGTAGCAATTCTTGCTGTTGCCCGCCTTCTCTTGATATCCTGCATAGAGTTTCCCTGAAGGTCAATGAATTCCAGGCACACAAAACCAACATCTCTTCTATTATCTCACTATCTAGCAGAAAATATGTGAAATTTTGCAGCCCCTGTTAATCCTAATCACCTTAATCACCTTAATCTTAATCCTAATCACCTTAATCACCTTAATCTTAATCCTAATCACCTTAATCACCTTAATCTTAATCATAATCACCTTAATCACCTTAATCATAATCACCTTAATCTTACTGGTGATTAATAGAAGACCTCGCAGGCCACTGGAATTACTTACATCAGGCAATTCTTAAAAGTCGGAAAGAGAGCCGTAGCATCAGTAAACTGAATGTTGTCAATAATCTTTACTCTTCTTTACTTCTTCCCTTTCAATGCGCCCCGCATAATGTCCTTGCTATACGTGTTGAACAACGTCGATGTCATAATGAATAATTCGCACGAAATATTCTTAAACAGAGTTCTTATAATTTCTAATGTTTCTAACATATTTTTTGCTTGCTTTACACAACTGAAAACAAATAACAGAACTAAGTCAAAAGATTTGTCAGATAATCCTAAAACAAGTATTATATATTTCTAGGATGACGAAGTAAGAAATGTTATTCTGAACATTAGGTATCTACATCATAAACTTTTAATAGGGTTGTAAGATTGAATAACTGTTAAATAAGAAGAATGCTAGTACTGATTTATTATCATGAATCTCTAAAGAGTTATAAGAAAAAAAAAAGAAAACCGATTGTTCCCTGCTAGACAGTATCTTTGACAGCATAGATAAGGATACTACCTCACACATATTCGCTAACATATTTGAGTTCAATGATTTTATGCCATCATGCCATTTGGTTAAAAAATTCTGTCACTTCTTTTGTTGCTATTCCTGCCATGAACTTTGCAATTACTCAATATCTTATGCAAGTGTTGGATTTCCCCCACGCGCTTTCCCCGTATCCTTACAGGACACGCTTCTCTGCTACATCTCTGCTTCACCTTGTCCTTGACTCCGTCTATGTCTTGCAGATTTACCCTCTTGGAAACTCTGATCATGCTGTCGTCTCTATTAATAATTCTCTCCACTCATCCTCCCAAAAACCTCCTATCCGCAGAATTTCTTACTGCTACAAAAGAGCACTGGGATTCGTTCCACGATTTTCTATATGACGTTTCTTGCAAAAAAATATTTATCCGTTGAGGTATGTGCTTCTGGGGTTTCCTCCAGGGTGAAAACTGAGATCGATGATTTCATCCCGGTCAAGAATTTTCGTCCTAAACTTCATTCGTTTTCTTGGTTCTCTCCTGCCTTCTTTGTCGCCATTGCCCAGAGAAATCACTTCTTCTAGCTATATCGGGCCACGCGTCTAACCATAGTAGGCGACTACTGGCCTCTGCTCCTAATGAGTGTAAGAGGGTCTTAAGTGACGCTAAGCAGTGTGTAGCAGCCCGCAAGTTTGGCTCTAAAGACTACTGACGGCTTTGCAAATATGTGCTGAACAAAAGCAAATTCTCCAACCTTCCTTAATCAATAAATTTGAGGTCCTCACTGCAACAGAAGACAAGGACGAGTGCTTTGGTCGCAGATTCTCCTCCAACTCAACATTTGACTCGTTGTGGGTATTCGCACCCGAATTCTCTCTTAGAACTGAGGCTCAACTAAGAGATGTTTACATAACACCTCTCTGGTCTCTAAGATAATTTTAAAATTTGACCCCCATAAGGCGAATGAATCCGGTCATTGTTTAGATTAAATGCGACATTGAAAACTCTTTTGTCCTCTCTAAACTCTATAATTACTGCCTCTCTGATTCGTTTTCCTGCCTTCTGGAAGTTTTCTTTTAAGAACTCAGAGAAACCATCGGATCCCTTTCATTATCGCCCTATCAGCATCCTACCAATTTTCGGCAAAGTGTTTGCGGTTATCACCAATCCTGAAATAGTTCAACATCTCACCACCCATAAACTATTATAGGACAGACTGAATTTCTTCCGCTTTGCCAGGTCTACTGCTGATTTGCTAACGAACAACACCGAGTACATATACCAGACCCTCAATAAGAACGGCGAAGCTCGAGCTGCTGCCCTGGATATCTCCAAAACATTTGATAAGGTCTGGCACGGCGGCATTCAGCACAAGCTACAGGGCCATAGTATCATTGGATGCTTGATTGTTTTGATCCAATCGTTCCTGTCAAACTGCATAATGAAGGTCATATCACACGTATGCGTGTGTCCCCCAGGGCTCTATTCTAGGCCCGACACCATTTCTGATCTTCCTCAAAGATCTCCCTGATGTGCTAAAATCCCAAGTAGGCATTTATGCTGACGACACTACCATTTACTCTCGCCTCAGTCAGAAATCTGCAAAGGAAGACAAGATACTCTCGCTGCTAATCTTGAGAATGACCTCCAATCTGTGGTTGGTTAGGGTATAATGGCTCGTAAATGCTTCAATAACAAAACTGCTATCAGTCAACTACCATAGACAGTTCCTTGCCATCAGCATAGATCAAGCTAATCTCCTCAAAAAACATACACTGCGCCTCCTCGAACTCACTATTTCAACCGACATCAAGTGGATGACGAAATTGAATCAATAAACAAATCTACTGCTAGGAAGTTTAGGTCACTGTGTCGAGCCAGGAAGTTTTTCCTGCCTGAGTCCATCTTGCACATATACAAATCAACCATCCGTCCATGTATTGAATGTTGTTGTTATATCTGGTCAGGCGCCCCTGCTATTTTGCGGTTCTCCGCAGTATCTAAAAGAGAATCTTCAATGTAATCGATTTTGAACTGTCAACTTGAATCCAGCCACTTTCTCACCGACAGGACGTGTCTTCCCTCTGTCTCTTCTACAAAGCTTTTCATGGCTTCTACTGAGACGAGTTTAGCTCCCTGGTTCCCCCATTTACAAGAATTTACTCCAGCAACCAGACTGCCAAAAATGTTCCACCCTTTTACAGTCAACCCAACCAAATGCAGCCGCTACTTTTGGTCTATCAGCTTTTGCGCCTGTGGATCTCCATTCCGTATACTTGCTGCCCTGATAGCTAATATCGCTAAAATTTTAAATGCAATGCCGATTGTCATACCTTATCCCTTTGACTTCCATACTTTTCTTATCCTTTCCTCAACATCCCCTGAATATTGATCCTATCTTTTTTTCACTATGCTCTCACGCAACTCTCTTCACATCAGTGTTCTCATCCATCTTGCCCATTCTCTGACACCACCTGTAACCGGTTCCTCTTTGTCTTTGCTCTCTTTTTATGTAACCTTTTGTTCTTCTCTTATGTAGTCCCCTGCTCACCAGCGACAGTACTGCCTTGCTTGGGGTGAAACGGTTAAAAGTTCTATCAAATAAGGGCAATGAATTCTCATCAATCAGAAGACGAATCAAATACGGAAGGTAGAAGGGCCCGTCATGGAGGCTAAAGCAATCAGTAGATGGCAAGATGGAGTAAGAGATAGCTGCTCCGATTGAGGATTTGAGGAGGGGAGTTTGAATCCCAATCGTGATTATTATAGGCGTCAATACCGTTGGAAAAGGTATGAATTTAACACTTTATTTTTTGTTATTTTGTGTGCTTATTAGAAGACATGATAGAGCACTGATAGAAGAATCTGAGAGCCGTGTTCGAAATCTAGTCGAGTTCATTTCTGTCATCTTTCGTGCTAATAACCCTTAGGAAATGTATGGGCCTAACTGTTTTATCCTATTATCATTTGACGCTTGTTAAGTGGCACGGTAGAGTAACATATTTCGTTTTGGAATGAGATAGCAGAGATCGAATTTCTGTCAAATTTATTTACACTTACTTAAATGTAAATCACCTTTGGAGAGGCATAAATTCAACTCTTTTTTTCTATCTTTTTGTCTGGTGGAATCAACCGATTTCAAATTCAAGTCAAGTTCATCGCATTAACTTACGTGCTAATACCATTCTGAAAGGCAAGGATCCACATTTTTTTTCTTTAATACAATTATGTGTGCTTATTAGGAGGGTTGCGTCTTGAATTAAGAAATCTGTCAGTAGATTCCATTTCATTCCTGTCCGCGCTATTAGACATTGGAAACTGTATTAATTCAATTCTCCTTTCTTTCTTCTTATTATGTTGTTTTTCTAAGCGCAGCTTCGACTTGGCACAAGGCAGAACGTATGGGGCACCCAGCAAGGATCAAACTCACTACTCAATTCTAATGACTCTAGCGAGACAAGCTTGCTAACCATTACACCACCTAGAGGTGCCCCATTTCTTCTTATAATGTGGGATTATTAGATGTCGCGTTAGAGTAATGGATTGCAGCTCGAATTGAGAAATCGGAGAGACATGTTCGAATTCCAGTTAAGTTCATTACATTAACTAAAGTAAGAATAACCTTAAGATAAATATGAACACAGTTCTACTTTCTTTCTTACTTTTATGTGTATTTATTATGAGACACGGTTCAGTAACGGTTACAGGCTTGGAGTAAGGAATCTGAGAGCGGAGACCGAATTTCAGCCGAGTTAGCATGGTAAAGGACGCGTTCCAGAAGCTGAGTAAAATACTAACACACAGGAAAATTTTACTAGAAACAAAGAAAAGAGTGCTGGATTCCTATGTGATGTCAGTTCTTCAATACGGCAGTGAATGCTGGACAATATCATCAAAGATGAGGAATAAACTTGAAGCAGCGTTAATGTGGTTCTACAGAAGGATGCTGCGGATATCGTGGACTGAGCATGCAAGCAACGATGAGGTGCTGGAAAGAATGGCAACAAAAAGGAAATTAATACTGAGCATCAGGAAGAGACAACAGAGGTTCCTGGGACATGCAATAAAGAAGAAGAACTTGGAGAACCTGATACTGACTGGTCAGATAGAAGGAAGGAGAGACAGAGGAAGGCAGCGGATAACATATTTGCAGGGTCTGATCAGGTGGATGACGGAGCAGGAGTTGTCAGGAGTAACAGGAGCAAGCATACTAAGAGCCACAAGGGATCGAGAGACAAGGAGAACCATGATCGCTTACGTCCTGAAAGGACAGGGCACATAAAAGAAGAAGAAGACATTGCATTCACTTACGTGTTAATAGACTGGCAAAGATATAAAACCCAACACTTCTTTCTTTCTAATTATTATTGTGTGCTTATTAGCAGGCAAAGTAGAATGCTGGATTGTGGCTTCGATAGAGGAATTGGAAAGCAGACTTTGAATTCTAATCGTTTTCATTATAGTTAATTACGTCCTAATACGTTGGGGATAGAGATAGATATGTATTTAACTCCTCTTTCTTTCTCTGCTAATTAGGAGGCCTGGTAGAGTAACGGACTACGGCTCTGATTGAGAAATCGAAGCGTTAATTTTATTATATTGACTTACATAGTAAAAGCCTTCGGAAGGATATGACTCCATCTCTCCTTTCTTATTACTACGTTTTCTTATTAAGATCCAAGATAAGATTATCTTCTGTATGAATGATTCCATCGCGAATTGAGGAATTGGAGAGCCGAATGCGAATTCCAATCAATTTCATGGCATTCACTTACGCACGAATCATAGTGGAATGGTATGAAAGCATATTTTCTTTCTTCTTATAATCTGTGCGGTAGGGTAATCGTTTGTGGTATGGATTAAGAAATCGAAGAGCCGAGTTCAAAAACCAGTCGTATTTAATGCATTCGCTTATATACTAATAATTCCTTACGGAAGGAAAGAATGAAATTTTTAAAAATATTATTATGTGTGCCTATTATGAGGCAAACTGGAGGAACGGATTGAGATATCAAGAATCAAATGACTTATATTCACTTAATACCTTTGGGAAAGATATGAATTCAAATCTCTTTATTACTTTTTATTATGCAGGCTAATCGGGAGGCACGATAGAGAAACGCATTTTGTCTCGGACTGAAGAATCGGAGTAACGCGTTCGAAGCCTATTTTTTCTTTCTTATTATTATGTGTGCTCATTACGAGACATGGCGGAGTAATCGATTGTGGCTCGGTTTAAGAAACTGGAGAGCCGTGTCCGATTTCCAGTTAATTATGTTAAATTAGGTTCGATAACCCTTGGAAAAAGTATGAATCCGACTCTTCTTTCTTATTATCTATGCTTAATGCTTATGAGGAGGCAATGTAGAGTAATGGATTAAGGAATCGTAGAGGCGAATGCCAATTCCAGTCGTGTTCATCACATTCACTTGCGTACTGAAAATGTATGAATACATAATGTCTTTTTGACTTTTTATTATGCGTGTTTTTTAAGAGAAACTGTAGTGTAATGGTTTCCGGTTTGGGTTGACGATTGGCGAGTCGAGTTCATTACATTCTTGTACTGTTAATACCCTTGGGAAAGCTATGAATCCAACTCTTCTTTCTTTCTTTCTTATTGTGGCTGTTTATTAAGAGGCACGGTATTATAATGGATTGCGTCTTGAATTCGGGAATTGGCGTTCCGTGTTCGATTTACTGTTGTGTTCGTTATATTACCATAACAGCGAATATCTTTGGAAAGGTTATGAATTCAACTCTTTCTCATTATTATATGTGATTATCAAAAGTCAAGGTAGAGTATTGGTTTGATGAATCGGAGTTTCGATTTCATTATATTTTCTTACCTGCTTATACTCAATGGATATGAATTGATCTCTTTTTTCTTTCTTATTATTATGTGTGCTTTTTACGAGGCACGGTATTGGATTGCGTCTCGAACTGAGGAACCGGAAAGGCGAGTTCGAATTCTAGTCGAGTTCATTGCATTATTTTACTTGCTATTGCCTTTGGGATACGTATGAATCCATTGCTTCTTTTTTGTTTTATTAGGTGTCATTATTAAAAAGACGGTAGAGTATTAGATTGCATCTCCGATTGATGATTCGGAGAGTCCATTCGAGTCGAATTCATTATATTCTCTTATATGATGTAGTAATATCATGGAACTATTTTCCTACACGCAATTTACATCTAACCCCTTGGCGTAGGAATCGACAAGAAACACGTTCACTTCACGCCTCGCATGCCTTAGAACAATACGTATATCCTCTTTATGTAAATATATGTCAAATAAATCTCAATTCATATAACGATGTCTCTGTTACAATTTACCACGCCTTAACATATCAACATCATTACACAGGCTAAAACCCTTAAGATTAATATTAAGCCACCTCTTCTTTCTTTCTTTATTTATTTATTTATTTATTTATTATTAGGTTTGCTTTATAAAGAAGCACACTAAAGTAATGTATTCAGCTCGATTTGAGAGCCAATTTTAAATTCCATTCGATTTCATTACATTCACATACATGTTTATACCCTGTGGAATGGTATGAGTAAAGCTTTGGTTGAAGCCTATGACTTGATTTACATAGTTGTGAGTTTTATCTCTGACTACAACAGAATTGAACACATCTTAGAGAGTTGAGTAAAAGGAAGAAAAGTGGCACTCAAGACATCTGGAAGAAGCATAGGTCATGGAACTGGAACAATTTATTCCACATAATTAAATAATGGGTTCAGTTTGAAATTCTAATAATTTGAATAGTGCCAAATCTTAAAACGGTCGAAACTTCCTGAATATTACAACAAAGACGAGGAGAACAGTTCGATCAGTCTAAATAGTATAAATGATTATATTAATTCATCTCAAATATAAACGCCGACTTGGTTCTTTAGACTTGGGTGGCTAAAGCCGATATAGGAGAAGGAAGACTCTAAATTCAAACCAGACTTGTGAGAGTTGGTCACTGCCAGTCTATCTTGGGTATCACAGGACTCGTCTAATTGTGAAACGGGAAAGAAAATTGGACAAGAAGAATGGCAAGTAGATTTGAGTAAGTCTGGCTGATATTAATATTCATTCTCATAAACACATTGTAAACTAATTCTTATTTCTTTTCCTTGTATGTTTTAATCAGTCTTTTCGTCTTTGCCTGAGTTTTACTTCGAAAATTTTTATCTTGTTTTCTTTCTTTCTGTGTTTTCTAAGCTTTTACACTTTTCGTTCTTCGAGTAAATAAAAGAGGAAAACTCTATTGAAGAAAAACTTCAATAGATTTTTCTTTTTTATTTCCTTTTTCGTTATTTTTTTTTCTCTTTTTGTTCTTTTTTAGGTTTGTTTTTATCCATCTGCTTTTTTTAAACATCTTATTTTCTTTTTTTCCCTCCAGTGGACCGAGCATGTGAGCAATAACGAGGTGTTGGAAAGAATGGAAACGAAAAACAAATTAATATTGAACATCAGGAAGAGACAACTGAAGTTCCTGGGACATGAAATAAGGAAGAAGAGCTTGGAGAACCTGATACTAACAGGCCTGATAGAGGGAAAAAGAGACAGGGAAAAGCAGCGGATAACATATTCGAAGGGTCTAAGCAGGTGGATGACAGAACGGGGGCTGAGAGACGTGACAGGAGAAAGCGTGCTAAGAGCTACCAGAGATGGGGAGACGTGGAAGGCCGTGATCGCCTACGACCTGAAAGGATAAGGCACATAGGATAAAAAGAGAATTTTTTTCTTCTTTTAATCTTTCTCTCATTTTTCTTATCGCGCCGTTCTTTCTTGTATTTTTTTTCTGTTTCGTTCCCTTATTTCCTTTCAGTATTTTTCCTATTTCTTTTTCTCTTGCATAATCTTTAACCAATATCTCTTTTCTTCTTTCAGTAGACCTTTCTTCCTATTTTATTCTTTCATTCTGTTTATTTTTCTTTCCCTGTACATCGCTTTGTTTTCTTTACTTTGTTTTCTTCCGCTTTTTTTCATTTCCTTTTCTCCATATGTTTGGCTTTTATCATCAATTTTCTTACGGTGTTCATCATTTATTTCTATTCATTTCATACACTTTTCTCGGAATTCCTGACTTATTCTTAATTTATTTTTCCATAATTTTAGTCTGCTCTTCACTTTTCGTTCTGTTCATTTCCGATTCTAAAAGCCGAAAGTAGCGATGACGATCCAGTCAGAATTGACGAAGAAATTGAATCATTAATTTTTAATCAGAATTTTTACTTACACTTGATGATTTCGTCATAAGACTGAAGGCGACAATTCTATTTCTAATGATTAGGAAAAGCTGCACACTTTCCCATAAATCGGCTAAGAACTTGACCTGAAGAAAATCAATATCCTTTCCTCAATGACTGCATCGACTTTAGCTTATATGTGCGTAATATATAAAGTACAATGAATTTAACTTTTTTTTATTCTAAAGACACTCTTCTTTATACTGGCATATAATAATTTAGCTTTGTGTCTTCTTCTCCATTAAACTTTGATCTTAAAGTTTAAAGGTAATGTCAATTTCTTTCTTCCGTTTTCTTGTTCCTGATCTTTGTTTTTTTCCTCAGTAATGTTTGCTTTGTCTCTCATGTTCAGTCATTTCTTGTGTCTTAGTGGCTTTATTGAATGACATGAGTTGCAATGATTTAAATAACTTTCATGAGAGAAAAGGAGGTTCATTTTGTGTGTGTGTGTGTGTGTGTGTGTGTGTGTGTGTGTGTGTGTGTGTGTTATCTGAAATTGACTGTCAGGAAAAAAAAGGACATGCGTTGTGGTGCAGTGGATATCGGCTCAGAACAAAAAATTGGGGAGCCGAGTTCGAAATCCAGATGAATTCCTTGCATTAACTTACGTCCAAATACCCTTAGGAAAGGTATTAATCCGTCTCTTCTCTCCAGTTATGGGTTAAATAACAGGGCAGATTGGGTTCTATAGCCATGGCTGGTAACCAGTCTACCGCAGATAGTAATGGCAACCTGCTGCGGGATAATCTTCCTAGTCAGTCATATCTCTTACGCCCAAGCGTGTATCACGTATGGCACTTAACTGACTTACTTAGTAGCACACGTGAAGCAAATGTTGATCGGGCGGTTAAATCTCGTGATAGTGTGGAAGTAGCCTTGCTCATCGAGAAGGATCAAGCTCTTGTAGTTAGGGCTACATTAAAAAGAATGTCTCTGGCGGTAACGAATTTTGCTGATGAACTGCGTGCAGACGAAGTGAGATGTGTATTCAAAATTTTTATCGTGTGCGTCACATTGCCGGATAATTAAACCGTGACTACAAACGAGTGCATTTTTGAGGATTTTCGTGACTACTTTCAGGATCTGTTCGCCAGAGAGGCCCGGTCTGAGCACTACTCAGTCGGATGTCTATTTGGCCGACTTTCCTCGCCTTGAGGTGACTGAATCTGTTGGCTGCTAGTGCCCCGTTACAGAATCTGAGATCTGGGAAGAGCTGAAATTGGTTGGCCGTGACAGAATTCTGGAATTACTTGTTCTTCCTTATGAACTGTGCAGTCTCCCATTCTTTTTCCCTACTGAAACTGATTTACAACAACTGGATAAAATAGGGGTCTATACATCTACGCTTTACCAAGTGTCTGATCAAGTTGCAACACGAGTACAAGAGCGGTAGGGATAAGATAGGTAATTTTCGGATCTTAAGCCAAGATATTAGCCAGCCGTTTGCAGGCTAAACTGTCTAGGCTGACTGGCTTTGGTATTCATAACAACCTTTATTTGGTACGCTTCATAATCGAGCAAGTCAGCTATGATACCGCGCTGATTAATTAAGATCAGTCCACGACATTCTATAGGGTTGACCATTGTTTTTGTATGCTATCTTTTCGGCCACCCATTTCAGACTGTCGCCCTTTCGTACCTATATCCGACCTATGTACACCCCTAGTGCGGTGACGGAAATAATTAGGGCCAGATCGGAGGTTTGTCTTGTTCCATTCATCAAGTTTGTCTGCTTTTGTCTTTGCTTTATGTTCTTGTATTGAATCCTTTCCTTCGCTAGTTAAAGGCGTATCCGGTCTTACGCGCAATCTGAAACTACTAACTCTGTCATCTCCTCCATTTATGCTGATAATGTTTAAGTTCTTGTGACGAGCAGAGCCGAGATTGACGAAGTCGGCAAAGAGATCAGTGTGTACGAGATGGTGACAGTGGCCAAGATCAATCGCGATGGTCTGCGGTTGGGCTCGTGTAAGTGAGTTTATCTTCTCAGTGGTACGGGATAAGGCCGAGAGCGCAGTTCGTCTATGGTCAAGGAGGAATCTTACCTTAAAGGGGAGAGGGCGGAAATGTGTGTTTCGCACATCTTCCCAGTTCTTCTTTTACCGACTCTCCGCGATTTCACTTCCTTATACCATCGTAATTCATTTCGTCAGTGTCTTTTACTTCTTTTTGTGTGGAGGCAATGCTCCCAAGATATATCGAAAGATTTGTTGATTCTATTTTTCTAAAGGACGTCTAGGTATGCCTAGTGTTGATATTCGCAATATACGCTTTGCACATAGTTCCTAAATAGAATGTGTTCACACGTGTATGGAAATGGTGAGTTCTGGAACTCATATGCCAGTAAGAACATCCCGTCCCTAAGAAGTATGCTTTCGTGCAAGGAGAAGGGCGTCTGCTTACCTCGAGGCGAATGCCCGTTAGCCGTAAAGCTCCTCTTACGAGCGACGAATCGCGCCCATGCGTTGCTCTGTAAGACAATATATCAAGCATTAGGGAGGGGGTCTGTTAAAGATGATCTGATTGAGAATCTCGGTTTAACGAAGCAGGAAGTTGGCTCTATATGGCCTCGACCGCCAGTGTTGAAATGTCTCACTAATGATGAGGCATCACTCATCTAGATGGTGATGCGAAGGAAAATCGGCTAAAAGTTTCTTTAGCAGGCTTGGAAAATTCACCAAACTGCGTCCGCCTCAGGGTGTCGGTGGAGACTCTGGCTCACGCATTTCTTCTACTACAAGGTCGAAAAATCTTGAAAGCCTCATGGTTTGCATGCTGTGTGGAAAGTTCTTTATCCTTGAGGCCAATTCTATTTTCAGCAATGTTGTGTCGCTGTTAACTGAGACTGAGTACTAGGAACTCTTGTGCTTGCCAGGTGTTACGTGAGTTGTGATGTGATCAACGAGACAGAAAGAATTCTATGGAGACGAGAAGTTCACCTGTTCCCAACTTACCTAGTTCTTCGAGTATCAGCTTAGAAATAAGATCAGACCTGAAAGAGGACGACTTCCGCAATTTGGCAAAATGTAAGTGAGCGTATTCTTCGAATGAAAGGCGCCGGATAGAGTGGCATTTTATTGCAGGTAATGAGTCAGGATATTTGAAAAGCTATATTCAGACATTGGCAATCCCACACAAAATAGTTTCAGTATGTTGTACCTTTAGTTTTTACGCCATATTTAGGGTATATATGGTCATTGCCCCTCTTTTTTGATTTTTGTCAACAAAATCTTTAGTTTAATTCCTCATCCCTTCTCCCGTTTACTGACCAAAAATTTTAGTTCTCCGGTGGATGCTAGGCACTTTTCGTTTTTCGAATGTTTCTTGATGAGTGTTCTAACAGAAGACGGAAAGTGTGACACAGAGATCAAAAGGAGAATAGGCATGGTGATGGACGCGTTCCAGAAGCTGAATAAAGTATTAACACACAGAACATTTTCACTAGAAACAAAGAAGTGAGAACTGGATTACTATGTGATGTCAGTTCTTCAATATGGCAGTGAATGCTAGACAATATTATCGAAGATGAAGGGAAAACTTGAAGTGCCTGAAATGTGATTCTACAGAAGGATGCTGCGAATATCATGGACTGATCGTGTGAGCAATGATGAGGTTTTAGAAAGGATGAAAGCGAAAAGGAAATTAATATTGAGCATCAGGAAGAGGTAGCTGAAGTTCCTGGGACATGCAAAGAGGAAGGAGAACTTGGAGGATCTGATACTAACAGGCCAGATATAGGGGAAAACGAAACAGAGGAAAGCAGCGGATAACATATTTGAAGGGCCTGAGCAGGTGGATGATGGAACGGGTGTTTCGTGGTATTACAAGAGCAAGCGTGCTAAGAGCCACCAAGGATAGAGAGACGTTGAAGGCCATGATCGCCAACGTCCTGAAAGGACAAAGTACATAGAAGAAGAAGAAGAAGAAGAAGAAGAAGAAGAAGAAGAAGAAGAAGTCTAATTGTGTGTAGGTTTGATCGAAAGCCTGTTTTGAAATTATCCAAATCCTGCTTGAATTTCCTCCAGTCAAAGGATATTTTAGTCACAGTTGAGAATCGTGTTTTTTTTTTGTTTTGGTTTTGTTTTGTTTTTTGTTTTTTTGTTTTTTTATTTCTTTGTTTGTCTTTTTTTTGGGAGGGGTAGTTTTAGTTTGTTGTTTTTTTAATACTAACACTTTTTCGTTTAGCTATTTCTAAAATATTATTATGCATTTTGTAAATATTCATCGGGATTCTCAGTTTAAAAATAGTAAATTTATTCTCCACTCCCTACAGACCAATTGTTTATATAAGACTTGTTAAGACTTTATAGTGTCTTTGAGATATTGTAGTAAGAACAGTAAGAATGTTATGTTTTGATGCAAGGAATATTGATATGATTGCTTGCATCAGCGACTGTGACCAGCCAAGTTATAAGACAGATGAAGACCAGCCTTTCTTTATCCCATTTTTAGCTTTGTGCCCTATTTGTTGTAATGTACAAAAATATTATTAATCAAATAAAGTTTCATAAGAATATATTTAGTGCTGTTGCAATATAACACTGAGTAAAAAAATGTTTGTGGCAAGAAATTTTCTTCCTTTTATATATCAATACAGTTGCATAAATGCTTGTATTTCTGTTTATTTTTCTTTAAAGATTACTGCCAATAATTTTCTGCCTAGAAAGGTACACGTGGGTCCGTCTTCTCTCAGGTGTAACTGTTAAGCTGCTATCCGGAAAGAAGTGCCATTCTCTGAGATTATCACTTGCAAAATACTAGGAACATCACTTTTTCTTGGTTTAAGCAAACTTTCTTAAACGAATGCTTTGTTTACTAAGTATATTTTGAGAAAACGTCAAATATTTCTTGATCAACAAACCTCGTGATCTTATGATATAACCAAGTCTGTGATAATTCGGTGGCATTGTACAATAAGGCACTCCGATCAAAATAAGTATTTATTCAATTTCTTTTCATATGACTATAGATTAAGTGGTCCAACTGAAGGATGCTAAAAATATATTGACTTTTATAAACTTTAATAGGGATTCAGTTTTATATGTACATTCACTGTAAATTTATTCCCTACGGAAGCTAAAGCAAATATACTAATACCGAGTGATGTTTTAAAATATTTAAAAACGATATCAAAAAATGCATTTGTAATATATAGTGTAATATCGATGATAATATATGAAAAAGTACTTTAGATTTTGAATTTCATTTTTGTTTATCTTCTTTTTGTACATCATGTTGCATAAGTAAATTTTATTTTCACTGAATTTTATTAAACTTAATAAACAAATTGATATTCGAGACAAATAGTGTTTACGGAACATTTACCTGGATTCCTGTTGCCATGCATAAGGTTTTCCAGCAGCCACGTTTTTATTTCAGCTCAGCACTACCTTCACATGGCACTTGATGTAGGCCTCTGTGTTGAGTCTGAAGTCCTGTGAAAAGATGAATATAGGCATAACGTTGTCATCACTAGTGAACACTCGAAACAACTTCTTAATCACCATTAGACTCATCCAACTCTTTCCAAATTGTCTGCACTATACTCAGACTGCCATCCAAACACTCTGAAGTATTTATATTAGAGCTTCCGGCGCGAATGTCAATAATACAGCAGGCTGTTCTCAAATTTCTGGCCAAGCGAACTGCGTCATAGTGATCTTTTTATCACTATACGGTACAAAAAAAACAAACAATGCGCCAAATTAAGAATATAAACTAAAAATATACAATGATGACCATTTACCCATCGCAGTATATATATATATATATATATATATATATTATTATTATTATTATTATTATTATTATTATTTATTCATAAATTATAACATGGATATGTTACAATATCACTACAAAAGTAACCATTTTGTTTCTACACTTTTGTGTCTTGTCAAGTGATGTGATAGTTCTTAAATGAATGGTTTAAAAGTCTGAAAACGAGCATGATCCCTTTAATCAGGGAGGCATTATTATGTATGCAATGTGGACCAATCAGAGTTAAGCAACTTCTAATTTGGAAAATATGCGGAGAGGCCCAAGGTTAATTTTGGTGGGTATTGTTATTAAGATTTGATTGAAGTCAGATCATTATTATTAATTAATACTTATATCTACTTTGTTCTTGTTGCTAAAATTATAATATAATAGTAGTATACGAACCTGTATGTATTTTACACTGACTACGCGCACACAGACACATATACGCACGCCACGGTCGTGACATATAAATCTTCAGATGAACTAGATAGATAACGCAATGTTCATGAAATTGATACTCTTTGGCCAGGTCAACGAGTCAAAAAAAAACATCGCACTGCACTGAGATGAGATACATATATAGGCAGACTTCTGTTGTTGGACAACCGGGGCCCTAACTGGAGTATGCACACGTATACACGCGGACACACATCCAGCGGTTGGGATACATACATACATATATATATATATATATATATATATATATATATATGTATACAAATACGCATACGCATACACACACACACACACACACATATATATATATATATATATACACACACACACACATATATATATATATATATATATATATATATATACACATATACATATATAGGCATACACCCACATACATATATACGTATGCACATATACACGTACTCGCACGCGTGTGCGCGCACATACATGCACATATACACACACATGTACATATACTCATATATAACATCAGCAAATAGCCCTGAACAGCTGTTCATAGGGGGGTCTATAATATTTGAATTCATATTTTAGTTACTACAGTTTGTTAGACGATCGAAATGCGACAGACCTGATACAATATCTGTCTTACTATTAAATGTTCATACATGCATACATACAGCACACATACATACATATATATATATGAATAAACATATATACACATATTCACGCACGTATAGGCATCCATATCCATCTATACGTGCATACACATATACCCACACAAGAGCATACGTACATCCGTGTCAGATATGCATACATAACCCAACAAGTAAAGGGAATACACGTACATACACATCAGTAAGTGATGCGGATATTGGTATACTTGACCAGTATGGGAGGACAGACGTGTGCCCATATGTACATACACTCATGCGTGCGCAAAAGTACACACATAGGCATGTACACATATACACATGCCCACACACATACACGCACAAACATACACACGTGCACACATGCATACATGTGTACACATACATACGTATATATAGAGCCACACATATATATCTCTCTATAGACACACTCATATACAATAAATATAATAATATCATTAGCCCTACTTTTGTATTGAGCACTTTTTTTTAAAATAGTGTTTCTTTGGACAAGGAATATTATTCCAACAATACTTGGTATATATATATATATATATTCCATTGTGACACGGAAATTTCTATGTTTCGAGATATAGTTTCTTGATCAAGCAATATTTGATGTTGGGTGTACAGATGATTTACATCTAAATGCAAAAACCTTCGGTTTACTGAGTATGTATGTGGGAAGATATCAACTTTACATGTGCTTTTCTTTTAACTAACCAGAGCGAAGATTAATTTTGGGATTTGGCTCCAAAGAATACAGACTAACTCACTTTTTTCTCCTTTTTCCCTTCCCTTATCTTACTTTTCTTCTTTTTTCTTTTCCCTCCTTAACGGTCAAGATGTCAACCTGTCTTTAACCTAATCTTATCATTTTCTTTTTTTCCCGCTTAGTTTTATTGTCTTTGATGTGATATGCCCATTTAATACCAAGTCTGTCCTTTTCACTTTCACATCAATTTTGGTCTCCCAGCTGTAATTTTCTCGAAATCTTTGATTTATCAGTAACATTTTTGTTCTTTCCTTTTTTCTTTGATTTACTTCCTGCTATTATTATACCATCTTTCTAATATTTTATTTTAATAAAAAGAAAATGGTTTTATGTAAATAATTTTATGTTTCAATTTCCTTTATTTTGATAGTTTGTCAGTATTTTCCTTAAGCACTCGTTGGTTATATGCATGTTATTTCATTTAGGTTTTACCCATTTTTAATGTGAACATTTCACAATGTCTACATGTGACATTTATCTCATTGCGTTTATTTAAAAGATTTTATTCTTAAGTGATTTAATAACATATAGTTTTTTCGTATAAGCATAATGAACATGGTTCATTTAAAGACTTACATATTTTAGCTTCTTTTAGAATGGTCTTTCTTATTGTGGATGTTGTTTTTTTGTTTGTTTCCTTTAGAATTTAGAAATTTTATATCTTCCCACAAATCGAACCGAAGGTTTTTGTATATAAATGTAAATCATCTGTACAACCAACATCAAACATTGAATGATGAAATTTCCGTGTCGCAATGGACAATTAATTCATAATTATATGATTATATTAAATTAGATTTATTATATTGAGCATTGTTCATAATAAAATAAATGCCGGGGAACTCAAAACAGTAAAAAACCTTGTGTGCTCTTCACCTGGAACTTTATATATAAGTATTAATATTTGTTTTTGTTATAGCCCTCTGCGCACCAGTGGCGGTACATCGTTGCTTGGGGTGAAACGATTTAAAAAATATTATATTGCTTCCATATTCTGCTTTCCTGACGGCTACAACCACCAGGAATTTAAATGCAATGTCAATACTCATCTATTAACCACTTGACTCTAGTTCTTTCACCACATCATATATCCTTCCCTTTCTCTCCACCTTTGCAACCGTCATCACACCTGTATTCCCATCCTTCTCTTGCTCTTTTCTAACTGGTGCGTCTTCCTCTTCACTCTCTTCTACTTAATCATTTTACTCTTATGTAGACCCCTGTACATCAGTAGCATTACCACATTGCTCGGGGTCATACGATTAAAAAAATATATATATATATATATATATAAAGTTGAAAATGCAACTGGAGTCTTTAAAACTATTTATTTAGTGTAACTTTACCGGTTTCACTGTTCTATGAATGTCAAAAGTTAAACTGAGATGAAGAAACGTGTGGCTGTGCCATGATCAGCATCTGAGTGGAGTTGAAAAAGTATTTTCGGTTTCTGCAAAATAAAGATGGATCCGATTGCTATTTTTTTTTTTTTTGCTTTTTAATACAATCTGATTAGATGATTATGATCATGTGATGAGGCATATTAATTTTTGCCCCGAAAAAAAATCAAAGGAGTGTTATATTTCAGTGAACGTGGCTAATGACAACAAAGTTTTAAGTAGTTCACGACAAGAAAGTGTTAAGAAACAAAGTATTAAGTAAGACTTCTTAACACCTTCTTTTCATGAACTACTTAACAGGTAACTACGTTCACTGTTAAGTAATGAAAATTATACAGCTGTGAAACCGATAAATTTACTTTAAATATTCTGAAAAACTCCACTTACATTTTCACCTGTTTGTTTTTTTTTTTACTCTTGTGGTATTCAGTCAGTTAAAAGCCATACATAATGCACGCTTGGGTGATCATGTCTCGTAATAGACATGACTGACTGGGCAGAAGATTATCCTGCAGTAGGTTGCCATTGCTTTCTGCTGTAGACTGGTTGCCTGTCAAAGGTATAGAACCCAGTCTGTCCTATTATTTAACCCATAACTGGAGGGAAAAGACGAATTAATACCTTTCCCAAGGGTATCTGCGCGTAAGTAAATGCAACGAATTCAACTGGAAGTCGAACTCAGATCCCTGATTTCTCGTTCCGAGCCGATATCCACTGCAGCACAACGCACATCCGCCAGATGTGTGATATATATATATATATATATATATATATATATATATATATATATATATATATTCTAAACATATGCTGTTAAATATAAGAGACAATGAATGTCTATTATGTTTAATCTGAGCCGTTCTAAACGTCGTATTTTTGCTTTAATTTCAGTTGAAAATAAAGACAAAAATTCTCCAACATTTGGATAATTATTTATTGATTTTCTTCTAAGCTTCCGGCTCACATGAGCCATCTTCAGAGAGGTTGTTGATTTTATTTTGTGTTGACATAAAACTCCGCTTGGCAACGACAATAGTTACCAAAAATAATAAACGCAGTTCTTAAATTTGCGATGCGGTTTTATGACGTCACACCGCGGGATAGCGCGAAATGACAACAAAACCATGTAGTCAAATGCAATGTAATATGTTATTTCCTGTTTTAAAGTTGATTTTATTGAGTGTTGGTTGTTAAGATTTGATGTACATGGCCTCCAATATCTGCAGGTTCCTCTTACTGTGTGTATGAGTAAGGATCACCGTATTGTTGACCAAAATCACCTACATGTTTATGTTTTTCAGAGAAACGTTGTTTAATAGTACTCTGATCAGAAAGATGACATGTAAGTCTACGGGAGAGCGTGGTTGTAGTAAAACCAATATATGTACTAGGTTTTTGATTAGTATCACAGATGTAATCTCTGTATGGGCATGTAAATTGGTACACTACATTGTTTTTTGTAGAGAATTTAGTTTAGTGCTTGTTGGGTTATTATAGACTATGAGATCCATTGTTTTAAATCCGGAAATAACAATGACATTCATTATTCTCTTATATTTAACAGCATATGTTTAGAAAATTACTTGCTGCCTCGATACACTATATATATATATATATATATATATATATATACAAAGCTATTTACGCTATTCAGACTGTTGTCCTCGTCATTGTTGCCATATTCACGACGCTCCGACCTTCTTCATGTGACTGGAATTTTAAACTGAACACTTCATTTAATTCAAAATTTATCACAGTAGGTTGTTCTCATTTCATTTTTACCAGAGCTCATATTACAGGTTTAATGTTTGTAATTGATTTTCTCTCACACTCCATATTAATAGTTCCCATATTGTATCCTTTTCTATTCTTGGACAACTTATTTTTCTGCTCTTGTATATGCGTTGATTTCTTAATTTTTCATATTTCCCAGTGGTATTCTCTATCTATTTCATATTCATCTCACTGGAGTCGGTGATCTCTTTTTTTTTTTTTCAGTATATACACTCAGCTACCCCTGATTTTTCTTATCTTATATTTCTTACTGCTGCTGTATGGGATTGTGTATACACAGCCCTTAGTCATGTTTCCCTGTATTGAAGGACCTCAGTCAGTTAAGTGCCATACGTGAAACACGCTTGGGCAATCATGTCTCGAAAGAGACATAACTGACTGGGCAGAAGATTATCCGGCAGTAGGTTGCCATTGCTTTTTGCGGTAGACTGGTTGCCAGACAAGGCTATAGAACCCAATCTGTCCTGTTATTTAACCCATAACTGGAAGGAAGAGAAGGGTATTTGCGCGTAAGTGAATGCAATGAATTCAACTGGATTTCGAACTCCGCTCCCCGATTTTTCGTTCCGAGATGATATCCACTCCACCACAACGCACATCCATTGAAGGACTTACTTGGAAGAAATATCTGTTTAATCACTTTTGAAGGTGGTCCTTATGTTATCTATTGTATTTTTTCCGATATTTTTTCACATAAGCTAGGCAGACCGACGCCTCAATCAGAGTGTAAGATAACAACCATGACTCATGGAAAGAGAACAATCTATCGTAGTAAACGAAATAAAATGTTCAGTTTGAAATTACAATCACCTGTAGAAAGTTGAAGCGTACAATAGACGAAATATTGATATGGCAATAAAGAGGAGAACAACAGTACAATGTAAATATTGTAAAGCAAATAATTAAAATATCATCTATCAGAAATACAAACATAAAAAATCTTGCTAAAATAAACTGATCCAAACGTAAAACAAATTAATACAAACTAATAAATAAGTAAATAAGTAGTAAACAAAAAACAAACAACGAACGCACACGTAAACACATTTCACACTGATACACAATTATTCCCACTCACTAATCCGTAGAATAATTCTAAACATTACTGTCTCTATTAGAATAATACAATAAACTACCCACAATGCATCACTAACCTGTATACATAAATAGTCAAGCACAAAGCATATGGCCAAAAGATAGCCTTTAGAATGAAACAGACTATTTTGTCATATGTATACTGAAGTATTATTTGATTTTTTTGTTATAGCCCTCTGCGCACCAGTGGCGGTACATTGTCGCTTGGGGTGAAACGATTTTAAAAAATCAAATTTGCCATGGGTTATTTATATTTATATTGCTTGGATTGTTATCCTCATCTTTGTTGTTGTACTCACAACGTTTTGATCGTTGTACGCACCGGCCTTCTTCGGGTGTTTGGAATTTCGAACCAAACCCTTCATTTCGTCTGCCGCGGTAAATTGTTCTAGTTCTATGTGCTATGTCACTTCCAGATATCTCATTGTATGCCATGAGTCGTAAAAAATATACAATGTCAAATGAGAAGTTACAGAGAATATTTTTTATGGGAATACAACATTGAAAATTGCAAAAAGGCCGAACAGAATTCGATGTATAATCATAAAAAAATTAAGTAATTGAAAACATAAGAACAGAAAATATAAGTTTTAGGCATATCATGACAAATAACTGGGTGAAATGAAAGGTTTATGAGCCAGGAGATTGGATTAACTATTGAGAAAATATTTGAACACCTTTTATAACAAATGTAAACAAAGAATTTAAATAGAGACTACTCAGAAAAACAAAATAGTAAACAAACGACTGCGTTTAAGTAAATATCATGATAAATGATAAACTCGTAATTCGGACGTAAGCGTACCTGACAACTAGTTTCTTACTCTCAATGCTTGTGTACCTGATAGTCTCCCTGTAATAGTCTCCCTGTAATAGTTCTTAAGAAATAGGCTTCCAAACTGGCACCTATTTTCTTTAAACTTTAAAATAAATAGCTCTTGGTTTCTTGCTTTGCTGATTGTTGAAAATCTTCTTCTGTTGTTCACGTTTTTAAGAACGCAGGTGAACCGTCTGACCCTTATGACTATCGTTCTATTACCTCTTTCTGGTAAACTACTAGAGGCCATAACTAATGCTAAATTGCTTAATCACCTCACATCTCGGGGTTTTCTTTCAAACATGCAATCTTACTTTCACTTCCCTAAGTCAACTGCTAAGGATTATTGCCGAAAGCTTTAGATAGGCTAAAGATTTTTCTTTCGACATCTCGATGTCGTTCGACAAGGTTTGGCATACGGGTCTTCTTCACAAGTTATAAAGCTATGTTATGTCTGCACTGATTTTTTAACTGATTCCGTCTTTCTTACCGAATCGCGAAATAAAAGTTGTCCTAATTTGTCATTCTTTCAAATTTTTCTGCATTAATTCAGGTTTCCCCCAAAGTTATAGCCCCGGGCTTACATTGTTCTTACTCTTCAGCAATGGCCTTCCTGATAGCATCAGTTCCCAACTTAGTATCTATACTGATGTCACAATCATTTCCTCCTGTCATGATTGTAAGTGTGATCTGTTTGATAAAGTCAAATTATCAACTTATCTCAAAATTACAATCTGTTGTTAACTGAGAAAAGGGATGGGTTATTAATGTTAATATTGAGGGGTTCTCCCATTTCATAAAGGTGGACTCGTCTAAAGTATACTTATACTACAGCTATAGAAGCAGGACGGGAGAATTTCGCGTTTTTTCGCGGTAATTCCTTTGCCACTGTCAATCTCTCGCGAAGTGTATTAACCAAGGCGAGAGTGCAGTCAAGACCGGGTAAAATTAGACATATATTTTTGGCTGGGCTAAATGGCCCGAAGAACCCACGTTAAAAAGGTCTTGTGCGACATTTTGCTCCTGTGTGTGTATGTGGGGGGGGGGGGGTAATAAATACAGAAAACCAAAAATAAATAAATATCGAATTCCTTTTAAGGACTCTTGTAGAGAGCCGTCCTGAATTTCGTCCAATGGGAAGCCCAGAATTAAATCCGGATGTGAATTTCCAAATAACATACTTGAACCCCAAAAGACATAATAAAAGCCGTCCCAGGAAGCATCGCCAGTTGAGAAAATACAAGCACAATTAGCACGTCCCTTGACCACGTCAAGCGATCACATCAGGCTCGCCTCTCCTTTCTCTATCATCTTCTTCTTCATTGTTCGCTGAGTCACTTACCCGATGGGCTGAGCGGAGACATCAAATACATTACTAACAAGCAAACGCTCACACTTACGCACAAACTATTTTCGGCATTTACTGCTATGAATATTTTAACGACTTTTTTATCAACCAAAAGACATTACTTTTATTTGTAAAAAACTTTAATTGATATATATATACATATAAATGTTGTTTCTCTACACATTTTGATTTTCTTGTTTTCTACCTCCACCCACCTTATAGTGGGCTATCTACTAACAAGGCCAAATTCAGTTAATCTGTTTCAACACACAACTACATTTCACTAGAATGGATAGCCCACTATAAACTGGTGACCCCGAAGTGAATTCAACACATATATATTAATATACACACACAAAAAAAATTGGACTTTCAGCGAAATTAATACATTTCATTCAACGCAAATTAAACATGGCAACTGACGCTGAAGAAAGTTCAACAAATCAAAACCAACTAATCCATGTCTGTCCTCACAGTGAAAATAAATTTCCAGAGTTTACCCTTTTAACAAGGACCAAAACCCTAAAATCTGCCGAGCACATTTATATTTTGCGGAACGTGCAAAAGTTTATAAGTCGTGGTGCAGATTGCCTAATAAACGGAATGTTCAAATGCAACCCAGCTCTCGCCCAACTTCACCAGTTCCTCGTGAGATTTCGGAAAACTAACTAAGCGAGAGGTGTTAGCTTCCATTTCCTCGCCGCTTCTCATTGTAGCCGCACAGTTAGGAGCTCAAAGTTTAGATTTTATTGTGAATACAGGAGCTGTCGTATCTATACTTCCAAAGATATATTTAAATGGAGCTGTAACACACCCAACCAATATCTCTTTAGTGTCTGCCAAAGATCAAAAGATTGAATGCTCAGGATAAACAGTGCTGAATCCCACGCTACGGAAACTCAAACGGGAATTTACCTAGACATTTATAATAGCCGAAACTGCTCAGCCACTCGTAGGATACAATTTCCTAAACCATTTCGGCTTAATGGTGGACTGCTGGAACAACAAACTAATCTATAAAATGACTAATAGACAATCCAATTCACATCCATCATCTATTATCATGAATATAGATGTAGTACCGAATAAAGATGCTAAGAAAATGGTACGAACAATTCTGGAGAAATATACAAATTTAATTTCTCCTCATCGCGACACGAATGCAACAAAACCAAAGATATTCCACAATAGAAACTGGTAGCAATCCTCCTACCTTCTCCAGAGCCAGACAATTATCAGCTCAGAGATGTGAAATTGCGAAAGAGGAATTCAAGAAACTCCTAAAGGCAGGAATAATTTACCCTTCGAACTCAGAATGAAGTTCAACCTTACACATATTACCGAAATCAAACGGCTCATATAGACCTGTTGGTGATTGCAGACATTTAAATACCATAACAAAAGCTGATCGATATCAGGTCCCAAACATAAATTCCTTGTCTTCGAAGCTTCATAACAAGAAGTTCTTTTCAAAGATAGACCTGTCCTCTACTTATCACCAGGTGGATGTCTGCAAGACAGCTATCTCTACCCCTTTTGGGTTATTTGAATACAACTATATGCCTTTCTAACTACGGAACGCATCATGCACTTTTGAAAGAATGATGGACAATATCTTTCGTGATACTGATTATACATTTGTATATATCGACGATATCCTTATATTTTTAGAAGATGAAGAAACCCATTCCAAGCATATCGACCTAATACTACAAAAATTGAGTGAGTACGATTTTAAAATTTGTCTCTCCAAATGCATATTTAGTGATAATGAGTTAGATTTTTAGGATTTCACATTTCTTCTAATGGTCTCAAACCCAGTGCTAAAAAGTTGAAGGAATTAAGTGAATTTCCTCAACTAAATGATTCTAAATCACTATGCCGATTTCTAAGAAATGACAAATTTTTACAGGAAGCTTGTGCCAAATTTCAACAATATCATATTACCTCTCACGGAAAAATAAGTTTAAACCAAAATTCAAAATCCTTGACCTTAACAAAGGAAGAAATTGAATCTTTCGAAAATATAAAAAACTGTTTATCAAATGTAACTGTTCTGGCTTTCCCCAGCTCGGAAGCTAATAACTATCAACTTGTAACAGACAGTTCGAATTATGCGGTGGGTGCAGCACTTTACCAAATGATTGATAATCAACCCATCCCCATAGGTTTCTTTTCAAATAAATTATCCCAAACCCAACAAAAATATTATACGTTTGACAGAGAACTACTAGCTGCCTATCTAGCAGTACTCCATTTTAAACATTTAATAGAAGGCAGAAATGTAATGTTACTGACAGATCACAAACCATTTTGCAGTGCTTTTAAAACCCAATCTTCCCTAAAATCAGATAGACAACAGCGTCACCTCTGTTTTATCAGTGAATATGTGAATGACATTTCACATATATAGTAGCTGATTGTTTATCACGACCTGTCAGTGTGATCACTATGGATGTATATGACTTACAAGAAATAATTTAACATCAAGCTACTGACAATGAAATTCAGGCATTCAACGATCAACTGAAAGCGTACAAAATAAATAAAAATGAAATCATATTATGTGACACGACATTACCTTTTCCACGACCTTTTGTGACAGAGAAGCTCAGAAAATTGGTATTTGACAGTCTGCATAATCTATCACATCCGGGAATAACATCTTCAAGAAAAATAATAAAATCCAGATACTATTGGCCGAAGATGGACAAGACATTAAAAATTTGGTGCACAGAATGCCAGCATTGCCAACAAGCAAAAATAATTAAACACACAAAGAGTAAAGTAAATCCATTTGAATTACATTCCAGTCGTTTTGCAAGAGTGCATGTAGATATTGTCGATCCCTTACCACCAGTAAAGAACCAAACTGACTCTTGTTTTTCACCATATTGATATTTATTAACAGGCATCGATAGAAACACGAGGTGAATAGAAGCATGCTCAATAACAGAAATTACGGCGAAATCAATATCAATGGCTTTTGTCGATCTGTGGATCTCCCGAATCAGGGTTCCTCTTCATGTCGTTACAGACAGAGGAAGCCAATTTGAATCTGAATTATTCGCAGAACTATCAAAGATAATAGGTTTCCACAGATTACCAAACGAATGGATTAGTTGAGCGAGCACACAGAACCCTAAAAACGGCTATTATAGCCAGGAAAGAATCATGGTTATCAACTCTACCTATCGTCCTTCTGTACATGAGGATAACACTTATCGAATCAAACTTTTCTCCATTTACTGCAGTAACAGGGAGTCGTGCCCAAGTTCACCGATTATTAATCGACCCTACCAAGAGCGAGAATAGCAAAATACCAAACTCGCACGTTAAAAAACTAACCGACGAAATGTAAAAATTTGACATGGACAAATTATCCAGGAGACACATGCATTCAATACCTAATTCCTACATTCCAAAAGATTTACAAACATGTAAAGGTATCTGGCTAAGAACAGACAGAGTAAGAAAACCGTTGGAAGCTCTGTACACAGGTCTATTCCAGCTATTAAGTCGTCATGAAAAATATTTTACTATAAAAAGATCAGATGACGTACATATTAATGTTTCAATAGATAGACTAAAACCTGCATATATTTCTGAAAATATAAAGTCAAAAGATTCTATCGAATTATGACCGGATTGGGATAACTCCCTATTTTGTACCGAGGAAACTAATGATAACAAACCAGAAATGAGAACGAAGTCCGATAGGACGGTTAAATGGAAGAAAGAAAACACATATTTTTATTACTAAAAAAAAAAAAAATACAACTCCGTTTACTGGGACGAAAGTTATATGTACTGAGACCATGGACCGGATGTTTGCTCTTGGAGGTCCAGAAAGCAAATGACTAAAACTGGTCTTTGCGTATTTGGCTCCACGCAGTGTTAAGGCAGAAAACCAAAAATGAATAAATATCAAATTCCTTTTAAGGACTCTTTTCGAGAGCCAACGTGAATTTTTTTTTATCGTCCAATGGGAAGCGCAGACTTAAATCCGAGTGTGAATTACCAAATGACATGTTTGGACCCCCAAAAGACGAAATAAAAAGCCGTCACAGGAAGCATCGCCAGTTGAGAAAATACGGGCATAATTAGCACGTCCCTTGACCATGTCACCATACTCGCCTCTCATTTCTCTCTGATCTTCTTCACTGTTCCCTGAGCCACTTACCCGATGAACTGAGCGGAGATATCAAATACATTACTAACAAACAAACGCTCACACTTACATACGCACAAACTCTTTTCGGCATTTACTGCTATGAACATTTTAACGACCTTTTTACCAACCAAAAGACATTACTTTTATTTGTAAAAAACTTTAATTGATATATATATATATATACATATAAATGTTGTTTCTATACACAATTTGATTTTCTTGTTTTCTACCCCCCTTATAGTGTGCTATCTACTAGCAAGGCCAAATTCAGTTAATATCTTTCAATACACAACTACACTTCGCTAGAACGGATAACCCACTATAATTCATAGTAACTCCGTGCTCCACTCATCTACAAGATTATTACGCAGTACCCGTCAGCTTTCGGAGCGGACATACTCAATATACTACGACTTAACTTTCAGAGACTTGTACATATACTTTTTACTAACCCGTATTACTGGACTAATAATCTTCATTCAAGTCTGTATCCTCACGTTAATACACTTATTTTCTATCTCAAATTACTGGTCTTTGTCCATTTATTTTCGGGATCTACAACAGTTAACGTCTTTAAAACGAAAATTCTCTCTATTAATCATTCCACCATCATGGCCACTGTACCTTCTCGGGCTAATATTTTCGGCAGGCATTAAGTGGAAACACTATAATGAATGCATTGTTAAGTCTGTTGCTAAGAAAGCTGGTTCAATGTCTTGTACTCGATAAATTTTTCTCTCCAGAATCCATCTATAAGTCTACCTTTTGTCCATTCTTAGAATATCACCTGGTGCTCCTGCTATATATTTAGAGATTCTAGAGAAAATGCAAAGCAGAATCGGCAAAATTATTATTACTAGAATTTTGGCTTCACTTATTTTTCCCATTGCCAGCTTCCCTGTGCTTTTCTATAAATACTTTCATGGTAAACGTTCTGATAGCCTCTTTGCTATGCTACCTAGACTTCATCAATTTAATCACAGTCCTAAATTAGCAACAAGGTGTCATAAATTTAGACTTGAATTGGCTAGCTGTCCTATGCTTAGAGTTTCTTTTCTCTTACTTCTCGCTTATGGAAATCTCTTCCGTCTCCATACTTTCCCGCCAACTTTGATCATTAAAAATGTCAATCGTTTTCTATTGTCTTCCTGATTCCTCTTCTCGCTCCTTAATAATGTTTCTGGATTCTTATTTTTCCACACGCAATTACACATTTTGTGTTAAGTGGCTTTTTTTATTTGCATAAGGTGAAACGATGAAAATATTTTAGTTGATGAATGTAGAGCTATACTGGATCGGATTAAATGACTGGGATAAAGATTAGATTCTTGAACATAACTTAGAAATCAAAGGTAAGATGGGGTCATATTTTAAGCGGCAATATTATAAGTCATAAATATTGGTGAAGGCTTCAGAAAATTAATAGGAATTCTTGAACATGACGCTATTAAACGATATGACACCATTTGTCTTTGAAAGCGGAATATTCTGGTTTCAATATGCCTAAAATAGATTAGGGTAAATTATTTAAACGAATAGAATCATTTTCCAGGTTCATGTAGAGAAAAAAGGTTCTTTAGGGCCTGAATTTAAGTAATACAGCGCGACTCCTTTTATGCAAAAAGCTTAGGACCAGACCACTGCAAGACCAATGGAAACGCTGGACGAAATAACTGCACTAAAATTAACCGAACATTTCGCATGTGTAAGGTAATCAATCTTGACCTGGTATCTTGAATTCATTCACTTTCTCACTACTTGGACGTGGCTCTCTTTCTTTCTTTTCTTTATAATTTCTTGGGTTCATGTATTTCGCTGACATGACATGAGTGCACATATTGAGTAAATTGCTAAGTCTACTGCTAGTTGCTTCAATGTGTCATCAATTAACTTTAATTTGAAATGCCAGGTCATTAATTAATTAAACGCTAGACCCTTTGAATTTTGTCACGAAACTTTATAGTAGATGAACCAGACCAGGTATGACAGCAGTATTTGATACACGAACAAATGGTAGATTTAAAATTGTAAAAGATAGATTTTGACAAGAAGAATTGTTTGGCATGACACAATGAAGCAACTGTTCTAGTGGTAGACATAGCAATTGATTCAAGACAATCATGCTACTTCATGTCAGTGGAAAGCGTGAACTCAAGAAGGCATAAAGAAAAGTCAGAAAAAAGCCACATCCAAGTGGTGAGAAATTGAATGACTTCAAGATGCCAGGTCAAAATTGATTACACTACAGACCTTTCTTTGAATTTTGTCATGAAACTATAGATATAGTAGAAGAACTAGACCAGATGTAACAGTAGTATTCGACGCTTTGACAAATGGCATATATATAAATGTGCAAGAAAGATTCTGACAAGAAAGCTTGTATAGCAAGACACAAAGCACTAATGTTCTTAGCAGAAGACCTAGCAACTGATTCAATATAGACACGACACTTCATGTCAGCGGAAAATGTTTGTGCGAGGAGGCATAAAGAATAGACAGAAAGAAGCCACATCCAAGTAGTGAGCAAGTGACTGAATTGGAGATGACAGGGCAAAATTGATTACATTAAAGAATCTTCTCTTAATTCTGTCACAATCAAGTAGTCTGGTGAGACAGTAAATTCTTTTGCTTAATGTAAATTTAAATATTTTGTTTGAGTTTCATCTTTACGGATTGATCTGCTTTTGTGACTTTTGACAGACTTGTCAGTTTTATGAAATTAAGCAGTTTATGCTCTAAACTTAACTTTATCTTAGTACAAAATTTACAGTTACATAATTCGCTTCTCTGTGTGATATGTCAAAGCTGCATTAAATATCCATCTTTACAGACATCCTTTCAGTCTCAAAAATAGTTCTCTTGGTGTCTTACTGTCTGGTATTTTAGTAGGTTCTCTTTTCACTGAATGACTCTGAATTGTGTTCTTGTGCAAAACAAAGCAAAACTATAAGTTACAATAATATTTAATCTTTCGATAAAAATTATGATAAATATTGCCAGTAAAGAGTGTCTATTACATGTAATGTAAACCACATGACATTAACTTATTAAAGATAAATATTGCCAGTAAAGAGTGTCTATTACATGTAATGTAAACCACATGACATTAACTTATTAAAGATTTTGCCGGCACAAATCTACCCGGTAATATATCTGTTATAGATATTTTGAGAATATTAATTGTAGATTAATCTCGGTTCAATATGGCCCAAAGCCAAGTACCTATGGTTAATAAGGCTATATCTGTCCACTCTTTCATATCAAGAAAACCTGTCAGTTCTGTACACTGAAATGTTGGGGTTTCCCTCACGCAGAAATCTAGAACAATTAGGATATATAAAATTGTTTTAGCCAAAAGATGGAAAATCTTATTGTAAGATTAATATGGCAAAAGGATTCAAATACTGAGCACCCATTAAGAAAAACTCATTATAGTTGTAATGGTATGGAATAAAATATTGTTAGCCACTAGTCCATGGAAATGCATCTCGAATTTACTTGCTCTCTCTCTCGTAGAGGTTAATTAGTACAACATCTAATGAGGATCGTTAGCAGTACAAATTGCGATTAGGCCTGCAAGCAAAGCTTCCCCTACATTATCTAAGAATGTTATCTCTTTTAAATTTTTATAAATGTTTTTTACAGAATAATGAACATTTTTTATCAGATTTGTCTGAGAAACCTTCAGGGTTTTCCTTAATCTTCTTATGTATTCCAAAGTAAAATACACAATCTGTTGCGTTAAAAAGTATTAAAATATTTTAATTAAATTTTGTATTGAAATCTAACCTGTAGAACGAGACCAATATAAGCACACCAGACCGAACAAAAGTTGTTATTATTATTGTATTTTATCTTAACAAAACATCTTTATGTGGCATTATTCTGATATTTGATTAACAAAAGTGAAATAACTCCGAAAAAAGGTAGTAAATAAAACAAAATGCATGGTTGTTACACATTCAGTCAGTCAGTCAGTTAAGTACCATACGTGAAACACGGTTGGGCGATCATGTCTCGAAAGAGACGTGACTGACTGGGCAGATGATTATCCCGCAATAGTTTGCCATTGCTTTCTGCGGTAGACTGGTTGCCAGCCAAGTCTATAGAACCTAATCTGTCCTGTTATTTAACCCATAACTGGAAGGAAGAGACGGATTACTACCTTTCCCTAGGGTATTTGCGCGTAAGTGAATGCAATGAATTCAACTGGAATTCGAACTCGGCTCCACGATTTCTCGTTCGGAGCCGATATCTACTGCACCACAATGCACATCCCTTGACATCAAAATCAAGTACATACTGAAAGCGAATTATCTGTTAAGTATATTAAAAGAGGACAGGAAGAATGGCATAAAAATCAGAACGTTTGGCAGTTTAAAGAAGGAAACCTTCCAGAAACTAAACAAAATATTAAGGGATAGAAAAATATTGTTAGAAAGAAAATAAAGGAGTAGTGAACTGAATGCGTTTTATTTCAATATTACACTTTAAAAATAAAACAAAAACGCTGATTTCTTTTGACTTTTCAACAATTTTCAATATTTTTTCCCGTTTATTTTTTCACATTATTCTCGATATCTTTTTTTTCTAATTGTATTCTTCATTATAAAAGTTTTTGTATTCATTATTCATCATTCTCTGATTGATTTTGCTTCTTCATTTGAATCGTTTTTTTTTAATTTCATTTCTTCTTTTTCGCGCTCTAAACTTTCCGCCATCTTTCTTATTGCTTGATCAGCTTAACGCAATACAAACGCACGAAATTGAGTGGGAAAGCTACCTTCTTTGAAAATCAGAAGTAGAATTCGCTTTTACACACCATCTGTTAAACTTATCAAAATACACAACCGACAAAGTATATATTCTTGTTTCTTTGTTTGTCATTTTCTTCTTTAGAGCGCATATATCTTCCTTCTCTTTCAAACTTTATATAAAGTTTGAAAGAGAAGGATCTGTCATTTAATATTTGCTAAATTTAGCTGAGTATGCTGCAAGGCTAAATGAGGTTAGCTAAAAACTAATATTTTATCTGCCTGACTGTCTGCCTGCCTTGAAAATCAGCATTTGATATAATAGCATTCCAATGAAAGTAATGGTGAAGATTTTATAAGCATAGATTAAATGTGGCACAAGTCTGGGGGTATTAGGCGCCCAGTGACGATCGAACTATTTTCTCGTAATTGATAAAGCAGAACAAGCTTGCTAGCCATTAAACCATGTTGAAGTTTCCTCTCGACCCTATGTTGAGTATGTAGTTTCTTTCAACCAAAAACCAAGTCAAATTTATTTTCTTTTTTGATATTTATAAATGATAGTTTAAAACGGCACTGTGTTAAATGTAGTTTAAATAGGAAGAGTAAGATTATGCTGCGCCAAGTGGAAAGATCTTGCATAACTTGAAAATAAGCATTTGAAATCCGGCTTAGGAGAAGTTCATGATAATTTATCTCTAAAAACAGATTATTTCTTTTTATTTTATCGGAACTTTGTTTTATTATTTATTTCATAATATTAACTTTTTTCTGCCTTTCTTTGAAAATTTACATATTTCTCAAATAACAACATTTTTTTCTTTTAAATTTCCGACCTCTATATTTTGCATTCGTTTATATACGTCGAATTCTTATTTTTCGTAGTTGATTATGGGAACTGAACGAACAGCGCATATGTTTATTCAATTCTTCGTATCAACAATAATTGTTTAAAAAAAATTAAAATAAGAACAAAACTGTCGAAATATCTACACGGATTCTTTAATATATTTTATTCTAAAAAATAATTACAAGTTTTCTATAGATTTTTTTCCTCAGTTTTCTGTTAATGTACTGATGAAGTCATTTTAACTTCGCAAAACTTTTTGCAGCTTTTTTTTTAAATTCGCTTGAAGCTTTTTATCTTTTTTATCTTTTGATGCTTTTATTTTCTTTCTTTATTTCTCACTTGTAACTGTTTATTCAATCGGATAAAACCTCATTCTAAACCTCAGTCAGGTTTTTATTACCATTTTTACCACCACATTAGCAAATCCTGTAACCGCCATGTTGATACAAAGCAACGAATGATAAATTTGTATTTCTTTTTCATATGAAACTCTGTAGATATCCTATAAGGTGATAAATTTCTTTCTGATATTTAATTCTCTTTAAAATCTAAAAGGTTTTGTAATGGCAAAGGAACAGAATATAACTTGTAATATTAAACTAGAACTCAAACATTAACGGTTACTCAAATCATGTATTCGATTTCTAATAACTATAAAAGAGAGGCCGAGATACTCTCTGATATTTAAATGGATTTTTTTTTAACTGATGTTATTTGAAAATTAATTCCCTTTCTTTTTTGCACTCTGAGTTTGGGGATATCACGTGAGGATAATTCTCAAATACAAATTTTATTCCTAATACAGAACATCGACTTTCTATCGAAAAATATTTAGCAAGCAAGTCTGGCAGATATTGAAAAGTGAGCAAAATACTCAGAGGTGCACTAAAACTGTGGCCTTGTGACAGACTAATATTTTCTAGTAACTACTTATTTCCCATCTCTCTCATATATATATATATATATATATATATATATATATATATATATAAACTGCGTCTATAGAATATATGCAAAAGAGGTATTGTCAAATATTTTATGTAAAACTCATAGATTTGGGTTATCCAATGAAATAATTTGTACTACTATGTGTAGCAAGTAAGCATGAAAGCAATTAAGTCCCAATTTTCAATTTCAGATTGATATCTAATATTTTTTTCAGTAAATATAGTAATTTGCAGTGTCAAGAGAATATTTACAAGAACTAGAATTTAGTATCATGGCTCGTAAAAAAGAACTAACAATGAATGAAAAGAACTATATAATCAAAAAAATTAGCAAAGGAAAGTCTTCGCTTCAAATTTCTAAGGATTTGAGAAGAAATCATCGAACAATCAAGAAAATATGTCGAATGGGAATTCAACCAAGGAAAAGAAATCTGAGGCTGAATTCAGGTACCAAATCGAGATCTATCACATATCCGAAGAGAGTTAATAAGAAGCCCAAATGCGTCAAGTTCGTTCATATTTGAATCCGCTGGAGCTTATATATATATATATATAGGGAAACAAGATGTAAAGTATTAAGGAAGTTTGCTGATGTAAAAAATCAAAGAAAGAAACCCATTTTAACAAAAAAAACACGAGGAAAGAAGATTGCAGTGGGCAAAAAATACATGAAAACTGATTTTTACAGACGAATCAAGGATCACCCTCGATGGGCCCGATGGATTGGCTCCAGGATGGGTTTGCAAGCAATATGACCTAAGAAAAAATTTTAAACGCCAACAAGGCGACGGTAGGCTAATGATATGGGCTAGGATTATTGGTAATGAGCTCGTGGGTCTATTTGAATTGAAAGCCGGGGTTAAAATGAATTCCAAAAGTTACTGGGATGTTCTAAAGCAATGTTTCGTTGAATGGCTTGATAATCAGTCTTTAGCCAACCGTAGATCTATGATGTTTATGCAAGACAACGCAACAAGTCATGCATCAAAGTTTACTATATCCTGGTTGAGAGAAAAGGGATTTATTGAAGATTCTCTTATGTATTGGCCTTCAAATAGCTTTGACTGGAATCCCATTGAGAACCTATGGAGCATCCTCAAGAGAGACGTTTATTCTAATGGAAGGCAATTCAACAGCGAGTGTGACCTCTGGGAGGCAGTTAAGGTTGCTTCAAACAACTTACCAGCCTCTAAAATTGCAAATCTAACATCAGATGTTGACAATAGGCTGCTAAGAGTTATTGAAAAGAAAGGAGAATTTGTGCAATAAATTTTAGGCGGTTCTTATTATTTTTTGTTAATACATCTTTTATTTTAAAATAAAATGTTTTTATGTTTTTCTTTTAAGAAATTGACAAATTTGATCTAAGATCTTTTCATATTATTTTTTACATTAATTTTACAAGGTATAATAATGTAAAAGTATCAAAATAAATAGTTACAAATAAACTACTGACAGTCAAATTAGTCTGTTCTGCTAACTTAGTAAAAAAAATTTCCAACCAAAAACAATAGTTTTCTATATCACTAAGTATCTAAGTTAATAATATTGAGTAGAATTTAAACAACATTATAATAGGACTTTTAACATGAAAGACGCAAATCTTTATACCACTTCATAAGTTGCATATAATCTCTAGACGCAGTTTATATATATGGTGTATCAAAAATTCATTTAATAAATTCAGGAGTGTAATTCTCATTTTCTCATAAAAATTAAAAATAAATTTTGAAATTTCAATGTCAGAATATACTTCTGAATAAACGTAGATCATTAGAATGTGTCGTCATAGAAATAAATATAAAGTGCAATAATTATCTTACGCTTCTGTTTAGTCACAATATGTTTATTTTTAAATTTGGTTAAGCAGTTAACTATCCCCACTACCTATTGCTACTAATCCAATGGTCACGCCACATACCTCCCACTAGCATAGAAGAAATTACTACTAAGATTCTGCTAGCTTAACTCAATAAAAGCCAATATCCCACAACTCCTTCCTTTACTAGACCAAGCCTCCGGCATTATAATTTTTCCTCATTCTTTGTTTAAATGTGATTGACAATGCATGTCTTAAAATGACATGTTGAAAATTGCTACTTCCCTCTACATTTTATCTGAATTCACAGATATATATATATATACATATATATATATATATATATATATATATATACATATGTGTGTGTGTGTGTGTGTGTGTGTGTGTGCGTGTGTGTGTGTGTGTTACCTTTTTTTTAACATTCCAAGCACATCTACTATCACTGGTACTATTCTTGTTTTCAATCACCACATTGTTTTATTTCGATTCCACGTCTTTGTTATTTTTTTAATTTCTGATGTATCCAGATTTCCTTCCGGGTCCCAACAAGAGATCTAAGATCAGAAATGTCATCATGAAATAAATAAATATAGAACAACTTAAAAGCGCACATATTTTGCATAGATAAAGTTCTTTTTAGTGTGCGACTATACTTGTGAAAACAACTTTTTTTTCTTCAAGTCATGGCCTACCACTGATCCATTCAAAACTTTTTTGAATCGAATCGAGGGCTCCAACCACAAATGGAATTATTCATGTCATTAATTATGGATATGCCACATGTTTTAGATTTTTCCTTCATGATCTCCTTGTATTTTTATAGTTTTTTAAAATCTTCAAAGATACATTGCAGCCTACAGGAACAGCTGTCATGTCAATAAGAAAGTACATACTGTTCGTGTGGTCTTTGATCACAATGTCTGAGTATTTAGCTTTGATTTTTCTGTCTGTGTGCATTTTAAAGTCCCGGATCTGGATGGTGTTTATACCAATTTCCTGCAGTTTCATTCCAGTAAAAGTTGCATATTTTCTAGAGTAGATATTGACACTCTTTGTTGAGTTTTATATTCTATACTGAGTTTTATATTCGGTAGATGCTAATACCGTGAAACCTGATGCAAGATGGTTAATTATTTCTGGATATTTCACACAGAATCTGCATTTCGGGTTAATACATCTTTTTAGTATGTCTGCTTGGTAATCATTGGTCCTGTGCAGCAAGAATAAAACCTTCTCTTTCAGCTTTTAATATTGCACTACATAAAGAGTTTGCCTACATCAACTTGTTTGGAACGGGAATGGTATTGAGCATAAAGAGGTTTATTTTAACAACATGTTCTGCATTTGTTCTATTCCATTTGCCTTTGCGCCACAGCATTTCAAGTAACTGAAAATATTTCATTGCAACGGGATTCATCTCAGTTTATCGGTTTTTAGCGAATGTTAGTTTTTGTGTCATTTGTATCGTCTTCCCTTGATTTTTAGTTCCTCTTGTTTTTTTCTTACACTCTTCGTGGAAATTGGTATGAACACCAGCCAGATCAGGTATGACAGCTTCCCTTTTTCACAATGTCCTCACATTTCTAACAAGATTCACATATTTTAATATTTATTATGCCTTCGATTTGAAGTCGTTTAGATATTTTTATAGATTAAAATTATTAACAAATATATAGTTGATTATAATCAATTTATTAAATGCCCACACCAGTAGTAATAAGAGCATTATACTGGAAGTAAATTGACCACGGAAATTAAGCAACGTTGAGTCTGGTCAGTACCTTGATGGGTGGGTGACCGCTTAGGAATACACGGTGCTATAATCTTGAATGTGTGGGTGGCGTTATGGATAATGACTGGGAATTTTTAATCTAAGGCAGAGTTCCAATTCCAGTGGCATTATTTATATTACCTTACGCGCAAATACAATTTTTGTTGCAAAATGACCACCAATGCAACAATAAAAATATAAAAATATATTTTTATAATAAAATTACCTTTAATACAATTTAATAAAAATTACTAACAGTACGTTTTCTTAAAATTAACAGTATTACAATTTATTGTTGAAAAAATATTTATGTAATAAACATAAGTTTACCATGATTAAATACTAAATATCTGTAGTTCAAAGCATAAAATCGTTTTCAAAATTTATGTAACTGTAGCCAAAAAAAAAAAAAAATATTTAGATGATTGCATTATATAATCCATAGAGATGTTGATATGCCGCTAAGCAAAATCAGACAACAAAACTAATATCATGGCTGGCGATGTTGTTCGTTTGTAAGGGTTTCTAATTTTGTTTTTTATTTGCTAAATATGTTAAAATCATCCCTGTAAATAACGTTGTTCGTTTGTAAATTTTTCTGATTCTGTTTTTTATTTGCCAAATAAATATGTTAAAGTCATCCGTATAAATGACGTTGTTCGTTTGCAAATGTTTCTAATTTTGTTTTTTATTTGCCAAATATGTTAAAAGTATCTCGTTGTTCGTTTGTAATGGTTCATAATATTGTTTTTTTATTTGTCCAATATGTTAGAATAATCCCTGTAAATGACGTTCCTCTTTTTAAAACAACTTTTATTTTTATTCTATCCAGACAGGTATGATCAATGTCTAAATCTCATTTTTCCTTTTGTTTTTATAAACTATTCATGCTACAACCAAATTTTGAATTATTCTTTTCCACTTTTTTTTTTAATGTAGCGATCGTTGTGGCGACCATCTCTCTCGTCGTTTGCTTCACCTTTGACGTCACTTGCTTCGGATTTAGGAATTGAGACAGATTTTGAAATGTATATAATGCAAATTGATTTTACTTGTCCAAGAGAGAATATATATATATATATATATATATATATAATATATATATATATATATATATATATATATATATATTTCTCCTCCCAATCTATTTTTCACATTTATAAATCTACAATTCATCTGTGCATTGAATACTGTTGCCATATTAGGTCGGGTTGTCCTGCTATTCATCTTGAAGTTCTTCACTAAATCCAAAGAAAGATCTGCAATATAATCAATCCAGACTTAGTAGTCCGCCTTTATTTACTTTTTCAACGACGTAAAGTGACTTCCTTCTGTCGAATTTTTTTAAATGGCGACAATTTACTCATCCCACTATAGATATATAAATCTGCCATTCGTAAATGCATTGAATACTGTTGGCATATTGTTTCGGGTTATCCTGCTTTTCATCTTCAAATTCTCGACAAAATAAAAAAAATCTGCAATATAATTGATCAAGATTTAGTAGCCAACCTTCATTCACTTTCTCAACGACGTAAGGTGACTTCCTCGTCTCGAATGTTTTTAAGTGGCGACAATTTACTCATCGAACTATATATATATATATATATATATATGTATATATATATATATATATATATATATATGAAGTAAAGTGACTTCCTTCTGTTGAATTTTTTTAAGTGGCGACAATCTACTCATCGCACCATAGATATATAAATCTGCCATTCGTCCGTGCATTGAATACTGTTGCCATATTTGGTCGGCTTTTCATCTTGAAGTTCTTGACAAAATCCAAAGAAGGATCTGTACTATAATCGACCCTGATCTAGTAGTGCGCCTTCAGTCACTTTCTCACCGACATAATTTTGGCTTCACCCTGTCTTTTCATGGCAACTGTTCTAACGAACTGATTCCTTGGTTCTCATATACGTGAATTTACTCGTGCTTACTAGATTGACATCAAGGTTTCTACCTTTTACCATCAAAATAGGTAAATATAACCACCTCTTCTACTCAAATAGTTTCTTTTCTCACACTTCCTCTTTATGAAACACCTTGATAGGGGCAATCTACAAAAGTTTAAATGCAACGTCATTTGTTGTTTTCTATCTACTTGATTGCCATGCATCTCTTATTATTTCTTCGGCATCCACTGTACCTTGACTTTTTTCCCCACTGTAATTCTTTGCGTACCAGTCGTGGTCTTGCTTCACTTGGGGTGAAATTATTATAAAAAATATAGAGATATATAGAGAAACTTTTGCTTTAGTTAAACTAAGCGTTAAGTAGATATGTGGAAATTATGTACTTACTTGAACAAGTGACAATGAAGAGTTCTCAAATGTTGACTTTCAAAATCGCTAGGCATGCTATAACTGAAATATTGTTGCAATACATTTATCTTAAACTGTGTTTGAGCATATTTCTTCTTGTTTTAAGTGAAATTAAAGTTAGTTTATAAAAGAAACATTCAGGCAGGTAAGTGCCATACCTGATACACGCTTGGATGATCATGTCTCTTTCGATCCATGACTAACTCGGTAGAAGACTTTGCCACAGTCGATTGCAATTTATTTTTTCGGTAGACTGGTTGCCAACTAAGGCTACAGAATCCAATCTGTCCTGCTATTTAATCCAAAGCTGGAGGAGGAAGAGATGCATTCATCTCTTTCCCAAGGGAATTGAAGCAGAAGTAAATACAACGAATTCAGTTAGAGTTCGAACTCGGCTCTTCGATTTCTTATTCTACACCGATATCTATTGCACCACAATGCACACAGAAAGTTTGGTGATCGAAAATTTATAAACATTTGAGATAAATGTCAAGTGTCATTTCTTTTTCTCGGAAAGTAATTCTTGGTTTCGCAATATGTAAAATACTTCGCCAATTATATGCGCTATGACTGGTAATCTTTTTAAATAAATACTTCCAGCTGTCATTTATTCCAGTGCTTGCATAGAGTGGAGATATCTCTAATTCTGACAGTAATAAGAGAATGTAAAAAAAACATGGTAGGGTGCCAGTTGAATTTGAGATTGATATATATATATATATATAAGCGTATAAGTTCGATGCAAAGGATGCACACAAAAGACGTGTCTTGGGGAGCACTGGATATATATCAGCCCGGAATGAGAAATCAGAGAGCAGAGTTCGAATTCCAGTTGAATTCATCGCTTTCACTTACGCTTACATACCCTTATGAAGAGTAATAATCCACGTCTTCTCCCTCCACTTCCGGGTTAAATCGCAGGTTGTTTTTTGTTTTTAGCCTCGGTTGGCAACTAGTATATCGCTGAAAGAAACAACAACATATTCCGGGAAAATTATCTGCTTAGTCACACATGGAGCGAAAGAGACATGATCGCCCGAGTATGTATCTGACTGACTATATGCAATACAGTAATAATTGTAACATTAAAAGAAGATATGCACTTTTGTCTTAAGCTACTGACTGCGTAATTTGGAGTTAAAAGAACTGCTTAAATAAACATCGATTTTGAATTCCGTTTTTTACTGGATAATAAATATGAAAAATGAAAAGCAGCAAAGTGTATACAGAAACTAATTAGTCGCGAAGAAAAATTACCGAGATTATCTACCCTGAAAGAAATAATTTGGCTTAATTGAATATATAAGAGCAGGTGGTGAAAAATTCTCAGCTCGACCAACACGGGCTTCTCTTGGGGATTGGTCGTTCAGACAGATTTTCGGAAGTCGTCAAAACGAAAACTCTTTTAGTCTGTAGAATTTTTTTTATCTAATGTGCCGTGTCTCTTCAGGACGTAGGCGATCATGGCCTTCCACATCTCCCTATCCCTACTGGTACTTTGCACACTTCCTCCTTTTGCCCAAACCAAACCCCGCTCTGCCATCTCCTTGCTTAAGCCCATCAAGTATTGACACATAGCTTTCTTTAGTTATTCTTTCCCTATCTTTGATCTGTGAGTATCAGATTCAGCAAGCCATCCTTCCTCACATCATGTCTCAGGAACTTCAGATGTCTTTTCTTGATGTTTAGTATTAGTTTTACTTTCGTTTCTATTCTCTGCTGACCTGTGAGTATCAGATTCTCAAATCCCTTCTTCCTCATTACATGTCCCAGAAATTTCAGCTGTCTTTTCCTGATGTAGAGGTATTAGTTTCATTTTCGTTTTCATCCTCTCCAGAATCTAATCGTAGCTAACCTGTTCGGTCCATGGTATCCATAGCATCCTTCTGTAGAACTCTATTTCGGTTGCTTCAAGTTTCTCCTTCATCTTTGATTAGATTTTCCGCTATTAATCTGACATATTGAAGAACAGACATCATATAGCAATCTAGTACTCAAAATTATCCTGTCCCTCAGTACTTTACTCTGCAGATGGAATGCAGCCTTGGCCATGGCAATTCTTCTTCGAATCTAAGTGTCAAACTTTTCATCTTCTGTTAGAATAATTCCTACGTATTTTAATTTCTGTACCTGCTTGATTTTAGAATCCCCTACTTGTAGTTAGTATTTTGGGATCTTCTTTTATTTATGACCATGGATTCAGTTTTCTTGTAGTTTATATGCAGTCCTTTCTTTCCGCTTTCTTCAGCTACCTTCTGTAGGATGTCTTGAAGTTTCCCTTCCGTGTCTGCTATTAGCACTATATCATCTGCGTATTTTATATCGTTAAGATTGTGGCCACCAATGACGAATCCTGCCATGACTTCTAGAGATCTCAGAATTGTCTGTATAAGTTGAATAGGTCCGTTGAAAAATGTCAGTGACTCTGAACACACATTTTAACTGACTTAAGCCGAAAAAAGATTTTTTTTCTTTTCGTTTTGTTTTTTGTTTTGTTGAGTTCTGCCCGTCTGATCTTTTGTATACTTTATCTTGGGTTCGGATTTTGTAATGTTTTTTTTATTTTATTTTTGTTTTATTTTATTCCATGTTTTTACTGCTTTTTTTCAATTTTATTTACGTTCATCTTCGTTATTTTTCTTATTTCTTCTCGTTCTCTTTCCTCTACTTATTGCCTGTTAGTTCCTTTTCTTAAGTTAGTTTCTTTGTCTTTTTCAACTTATTTTGGTTCGTATGTTTTTATATTCTTTTTATGATATCTTAATTCATAAGTATCCTACATTTGTATTCAACAAATACTTTCACGGCTTCTGCACTAATGAACTTAGCTCATTGGTGCCCCCTATAAATGTACTCAAGTCACAAGATTAGCAACCAGGTCCCACCCTTTTACTGTGAAACCAATAAAATATAAACGCAAATTCTACTCCAACAGCTTTCTTTCTCGCACTTCCCGCCTGTGAAATTCTCTTCCGTTTACTTGCTTCCCCGACAACTACAATCTCCAAGAATTTAAATGTAAAGTCAATAGTCGTCTCCTATCTCACTAATCTGCATCCTCTCTCTCATGCTCCTTTCTCCGTCCACTTCACTCTCATCACTATTTTTATCCTTCTCTTACCCATTTCCTGACACCCCCTATAACCTGTCACTCTTTCTCATAACTTTCCTCTTATGTAGCTCCCTGGCAGTAAAATGCCTTGTTTGAGGCGATATGATTATTTTTAAAAATCTCTCCTCACATTTTTAATATACTTTTTATTTTATTCAACTTCCTTTGAAGGACTTCATGATGAGACGATTAACGAGCAAAACTCACCACAACCGTAATTATTTCTTTCCTTATTGGGTAACATATCATTTAAAACATACCGTATTTACTTAAGAGTAGTATATATATATATTGTAGGTACCCTCAAGAGACTAATACAAGAGGGTGATTGATAATCAGGTAAGCGTATTTTTTCTCAAATAAACGGCAAATCTGTGTCAAAAGAAACTTAGTAAATAAACGGGTTGTTCTTAACAAATATTTCCTCGAAATAATGAACGCGCTCATATCTCTTAAGCACCTACAAATATATCTACTCTAAGATAAAAATTATTGATATAATCCTGCAGAAGATTTCAGGCTTAATCTGAATTAAGCCTGGTTACCTCACAGATGCGGCTTTGTATCAGATTAAGATAGTCTTAAATAGAATGTTTGAGGTTGTATTAATCATGCATCTCTTCTTAGATTCCTTTTTAAAATAGTCTACTTCTTGAAAAAAATATTATTATGACAAAAACAACATTCAGTCTGTTACTGATTAGGGAAAAAGGATGGCTTGCTAATTTTAACGACTCCAAAATTAAATTATTCTTTATTAATAATCTGAGAAATCCATTTCTACATCCCATCGGATTTAACTTCCAAGAGAGTGATTCAATACCTCTTCTAAGGCTAACATTTTTGGCTTAAATATAAAGACTATCTTGATCTATGTGCGTGTGCGTGTGTGTGTGAACTATAGAGTGAGAGAATAAGTTTACTAAAGGTTGATGGGGTTATCTTTCAAGAAGTTTTAACGTGTAACTGAGTGGATTTGATGTGAATATGCGATTGAAATTTTCCATATACTTTCTTAACACCCTCCTTGCGTTCCAGTATCAAGGAGTGGTCCAACATAACCGTAGAAAATCAGTTACAATGATTGTTCAGAGCTTTGATGCATGCTCTACAGCACTTAATAACCTGCCACACCTGCCTATGAAGTGTCAGCAAAATGAAAGAAAATGACTGTAAAAATAAAACATTTTCAGTTTTATGTGAATTTCACCAAAAGAGAATCAGGCTTATCATCTCAATCACACCGAATGCACATTCAATAAAAAGCACAAAATTGGCATACACTTGTTTCTACTGCTACTGTAAATAGTGTTGATCTTTTCGTGTTTCCATGGAAGTTGGATTTAAAAATGGAAACTAACAATTCAACAAGTCATAAAAGTAGCAGCTTTTGTGAATCTCGTGAAAATAAACAAGAGACTCTTTAGATTTACATTATCTTTATATATTTACATTATATTGTCAATATTACTTATATCAATATTACTTATATCAATATTACTTATATCAATATTACTTATATCAATATTACTTCTATCAATATTACTTATATCAGTTCGTCAATAGCCATACGTGATACACAATTGGGCGATTATATCTCGAAAGAGATATGAATAACTAGGTAGAAGATAGTTTCCACAGTAGCTTTCCATTACTTTCTAAGGTAGACTGGTTTCCAACCAAGGCTATAGAACCCAATATGTCCTTCTAAAAAACCCATAGCTAGAGGGAGAAGAGATTTATACTTTTTGAATTCATATTTGCGCATAAAGGAATACAATGAATTTAACTGGAATTCGAACTCGACTCTCCGATTGCGCCACAACGCACTAGTTATATACATTTCCTTTATTATTTTTACAAAATTGGGCGCACACTTTCTTAGATGCTGCCATGATTACTTTTCTAAGTTTTGTTGATTTGATCAAATAATTCATTCCGTGATTGCCGTCATATGTCATTAGTTGAAACGGCTTAGTTTCAATTAACTTCATCTAAAAATTATTAAATTATAACAAATATAATATCTATGTGCATTTTCAAATTTCACATTTGCTGATTCTAATGAAGATGTGCAAAATGTGTGAAAATATGCAGTGTTGACAACAAAAGACTTTAGAAACTTAAACATACGAATGAAATGCACAGAAATGAAAACTATGGGAATATGTATTGTACGCTTAAAATGTGGTCTGCGAAGTTTCGTATTAGAGATCTTTAGCTCTACGATCGGATAGATCATTTGAGATAAGGATCAAATTAATTTATGATTTAAATTTTATCCTGATTGGATTACAAATTGAAAATTTAAATATAATGTCAGTCAAAAGTTTTTTTCACATCTAAAGAAGAAAGTGCCTCTGGGAGAATGAGAAAAACATGCATCAAACGTTGAAAATCATTTGCTACTGTTAGTCACTTTGATGTGCAACTCCAACGTTAATTGAGTAAATAAGACTTTTGTGATATTTTGAAAAATAGCTGTGATGTATGCTAAAGAGTGAATACTTTACAACAATGTAAAATAAAAAATACTTCAAAAGTAATGAAAAATTAACAACCGTACTAAATGTCAGTCTTCCTCCATGACAAAAGAACTAAATGCGTTAGCTAAATTCAACAATCAACAAAACTGTTCAAAGCTACTTAACTTAGTTAACAGGGTACTATATTCGATTAAAGTAAAAATAGGGTCTATGTCTCAACTGAAAGGGCACAACTTGTTACAATTTAGCTGACGAGTTTTCATACATTTACTATATTCACCGGATAATACGATGTCTGATTATTCAGGTCTTTACAAATCTTAATAAAAATAAGAACGGCTGCAAAAAGCTTGTTTTTTAATTCTTTATTGAGAAAAAATCTAGTTGCGTGAAATTTGGAAATTACTAGAAATTTGACAGAAGATAACAGAAAAATGTAGCAATCAAATTTTTCACTAAAGTTCATGGAAGTATAAAAAGAAATGTCTTTGATTTGTGTTTGCTAAAAGGAACGAAACCTTTTCACCAACCCTTTATAATACACGTTAAAATCTACTGTTATTCTTCGAAATTAAAATTGTAATATATTTTTAAAAGTTTAACGATAAAAACGTCTGAATTTTTATATTAAAATATTTATTTTCCTTAAAAGTTGTGTTTTGTTTCCATTTTAAGCGTATATTTTTGTTTTTATTTTTGTTTTCTGTTTTTCCGTTTTTATTTCGTTCAAAACTTTTCAAGAATTAAAACTAGAAGTGATTGGGGTCAAACAGAACTTCACACAGTGTAATGAATAAACTCAAAGAAAGCGTTGCTTAGAAAGCTATATAAATGTTGGTTAACAATAAAAATAGGTCGCCAGGTTTTCATGTTAAGATGGACCTGTGCAGCGCAATGTAAGGGGAGATAATTAGAACGGACACTATTACACAATAGGAGTCAGTTTGTTAGAATTTTATTCAGTTTCTGCAATTTATTTAGTCTGTTTCACATTTTTTGTTTCTTATTGTTTCGATTTTTACAGCCTAGCTTTTCTTTTATCGTTTATTCTTGCATCTTTTATTTTCATTTCTTTTCATTTTTTTTTTTTTGCTTTTCCTCACGTATTTTCCTCCTAGTTTTATAGTCAACTTCTTCTTTCAACTTTTATTTTATTTGCTTTCATATACCATGTTCAGTAAAGAGGGATAAGTGGATTTGCTTAATACTGATGCAATTTATACCATTCATAAAAAAGCCATTTATAATTTTATTCTTACAGGATGCCTTTTATAAAAAGTCGGAAAAGTATTACAAACGAATGAACTATGTTTAGATTTGTGGGCATATATTTTTAATCTAATGTTAATTATCGTAAAAATACATGAGATTGATTGATATATCTCATGATATTCATTCTTTATTTGGAAGATGATTGATTTTCCGTTATTAAAAAAGAAAGGTTCGCTTAACAAAATAGGTAGATAATTTATTGAGAATGCTATAAATGCAGCGACTCACGTTTGTGTATTCGGTTTAAAATGATGACACTTGCTTTATATGCTGTCTTTTCAGAAAATAGGTGATGATTGAAGTAGAATTGTTACTGACAATTCGTACTGGCTTAAATGTAAGCTTTAATGCAATCGATATTTACTCGAGCTTCCCAACAGTGATGGATTGTGGCACAAGGCCGATTTCGACACTTTAGCAAAACCTTTTTTGGGTTCCTCCCCGCCCGAAAGCAGATCCGACAAAGTCAGAACTTTGATGAACTCTGAATACAAGCAGTGTTCTCTTGAATATATGTATTCAGGATAGATCAGTTGATAGGTTTGTAGGGGCCTCGGTGATTCTTGGTAATTTGGCCTTGTGTCAAATACGTCTGAAGTCCCCACAATTTAAATATCAGAAGGTTGAAGGTTGGATTTTGAAATGTGAAAGGATAAAATATTTCATGTGTACATTAAAGTAAAGATTTATTAACAGAATGACAAACTTGCAAGAGGAAACGTATAAGTGAAATTTTGTTAACTGAACGCTATTACATATTTGTGAAAAGAAAAATGTTAATTGAGAAAAGGTATACCGCCTTTTAGAGAATGTAGGTACTTAAAATGTCCACAGAAGTTTAGAGTTCATGGTTGTATAGTAGCAGAATATAAAAGTCTTCTCATGGTCCTTCCTCTTTTTAGTAGGTCGGCGACAGAGTGAGAGAGAAGGTAAAACGAATAAAGAAATTGAACTTAACGCGTCCTGTTGTTGTTGTTGCTCTCTTTGGCGGCCTGGTGTAAAAATGAAGAAAAGGAAAATTGGAAGAAGAGGTCGAATGAAATTGTGACGTTCCCTATGTCCAGGTGGCGTGGAGTGAAATTTCTTTTGTTACATTGCCGAGAGGTCCGTTAGCTAACTGCTCCCATGTCGGACTGAACTGATTTGACTGGTCACAGAATGTCCTTAAGTAGTTATGTCTGGTCATGTTACCGGCTCCCAGAGGTATTTTCTTCTTTAGATGTGAAAAAAACTTTTGACTGACGTTATATTTAAATTTTCAATTTGTCATCCAATCAGGATCCAAAATGTTGCTTTTTACTCTGCCTTGTCAAATTTTTCTTTGTTAGGTTCTTCCAAAATGTTTTTAATTGTTTGTATCCAATTTTGTGGGTGTGCACTTTTACTTAGGTTGTTTTAGTTAGTTGATGGAAGAGATAGGTTTTGAATCCTATAAGGTAAATAGATCATACAGCAATAATGGCTCTTTAAACTCCCTATCCTTTTTAGCTTTGTTTGTCTGCTTACAATCAATCCTATTCTCTGTTATGTGAGTTATTTGAACAAGCTTCTTAATTAAATTACTCGTGATTTCCCTCTATCTATTTAGCCTTCAATATATCCTGTGAGTAACAGATTTTACAAGCCTTCTTTCCTGAATATTTGTCTTAGAAATGTCAACTTCAATTCTAAGTACAGAGTTTCCTTTTGCTTACATTTGTCTTAAATGTTCTTCGTTACTCACACACTCCGCCACTGGTATTATAAACATTCTTCCATAGAACCAGATCTCTGTTGTTTCAAATCTTCTCTTCAGATGTGAAAAAATTGACTAATATAGCAGGAATGATAAACTTTCATATATATATATATATATATATATATATATATATATATATGTGTGTGTGTGTGTGTGTGTGTGTGTGTGTGTGTGTGTGTGTGTATAGTATTGTTTGATTAGTTTGCTTAAACTCATTCATAAAAAATGACAGCAAGGGCCTTTTTAATTACCAATTTTGTCAATATCGGAGTTTTTCATATATGTCGGACTAACCGGTAATTCCTGTTGATTACCTCTCGGAGAGTTCATATTTTTCTTTAATATTTTTCTAGCATTCAGTTAGAGTTAAATACATGCGGTTCAATATGTAAATGGAACTCTCCAGACTGCATCTAACTCCCCAGATTGCAACCCCACTTGATTATTATGTGTGGTGCGTAATTGAGCGAAAAACAAAACTCTTTGTTACTACAAAGATAAACTAAAGGCAATGTTTATGGCAACATTTACGAACTTAAAAAAGTAGACGGCCAAGAAGAGTTCCAGGAGTTTTCAAAATTCTCTGGAGTCTGTGGTTTAAGTCAATGGCAAATTTATTGAGTAAATGTATTCTTTAGTATTTCGACATATGCGTATTATATGTAATTTTGGTAAATATATGTTAAAATGAGATGTCAGTATTATTTTCGTTTTTTTTTCTTTTGTAATTTAGACAACTTACCTAAGGCCAAAATGTTTACTTTTGTTCTCAACTGACGAGATGCTCCTTCTTCCATGGCTTGTGACAAACTACAAATGGGAAATCTGTTGCTATTCTTCTTGTCACTCTTCCATAAAGGCAAGATTTTCGGAGTGCTTGTATGGTTAATAGTTGGCCTCTGTACAGATTCCTCCATCTGTTTGTATTGTTTCAGTTCTTCCACAGTTACTATGGGTTTGATTGCTATTTAATTAATACTCTCCTTGCATATTAAGTCCGTTTAGGTAGACAATTTTTCATGGTAGGTTTCCGATTTTTTCACACACATTCAATTTTCTGTTCATGGATTTAATTGCATTCTATTAAATGTTCAAATCATGAGATAACTTTTGTAACCTTACCCTGCTTTATACTTCCATCACAACTTATAGACATGACTAGTCGGCCCCTTTGTCCACACAATACTGTTTGTTCGGTCATGTTCTCTAACAAACTTCTGAGGATTTCACTGAAAAGTTACACATAACTGGAGATTGCAGAATCAAGGAATGTACCACTTTTTACAATTATTTTAATTATTCGACATGAAGTGGATTCTATTTACGGCTAACGTGACATTTGAAGGTATCTAGTTGCACTGGTTTTACTCGGGAATTAAAATGGGATGAATACACTTAATACTTTTCAGGTTTTTATTTGTAAATAATTTTGAAAACGATAATTGTTCAAAATGATGCACTAATTTTTATATTAGTATTCGATAAAATCTATTTTGATTCTGTTTGTAACTCGACAAAATGTAGAAACGTTCAAATAAGATGAATATTTTTAATTACATATGTGTTTGTGTGGTTTGTTAAAAATTCATTTTATTCAGTTCCTTGTTGTATTTTCATGGATATGGACAAAAAATTTATTTTGAGACTTAATGAGTGTAGATATTATTAAAATGACTGTTCATCGTGAGAGTTTTGATCATCTATTCACCATGTTTTTGGCTAATCTATTCACCATGGTGGATTTTCGTTGTGGTGCAGTGGATATCGACTCGGAACAAGAAATCGGGTAGCCGAGTTCGAATTCCATTTGAACTCCTTGCATTCACTTACGCGCAAATACCCTTGGGAAAGGTATTAACCCGTCACTTCCTTCCATTTATGGTTTAATAATAGGACAGTTTGGGTTCTATAGCCTTGGTCGGCAACCAGTCTACCGCAGAAAGTAACGGCAACCTACTGCGGGATAATCTTCTGCCCAGTCACTCATGTCTCTTTCGAGCCATGATCGCCCAAGCGTGTATCACGTATTGCACTCAACTGACTGATTCACCATGTTAACGGAACAGTTACACAGCCTTTTTTTACAAAAAACAAAAATCCTAGAAAAACTAATAGTATAAACAAAAGGGCTCATAATGATCAATCATTTAGACAAATTTGACATTCACTAAGTCCCAAAAAAGAAATCTGTTTTTGGTATACAAGAAAAATATCAAAAAATATTTAACAGAAGGACCTTATCAGTTATTTTTAATGAAACATATATTATAAATAGTTTTCTGCCTAAACACATAAACAAGCATACACACTGATATATATATATATATATATTGTGGATGACTAACATATATATATATATATATATATATATATATATATATATACACTATTTACATTCTTTTGACAGTTGTCCTTATCTTTATTATGATATTCACAACGTTTCGGTCGTTGTACACCTCAGCCTTCTTCAGGTGATATACGTTAGAATTTTGAACAGAATCTTTTATTTCTTTCACCGTGGTAGAATGTTTGTTTTTCTGGATTACTTTAAGCAACACATGGCCTAGTCGATAAAAGCGTTAGTTGAAGTAATCCAGTGATTTGACCCAAATATTTGTGATTTGTGGATTCTGGCCAAAGCAAAGGTGAACAAAACTAAGAGAGCTGAGTTACTAAAGGGAAATTAACTGAAACTGAGACATTCAGGCCAATAAAAAGAGAACAACTGTCCGAATAGTTTAATTAGTTATGATACTTCATCTCAGAAATATAAAGAGATGCACACGTACACACACAAATATATATATATATATATAATAACAAGACCGACTCTGTAAGTATCTAAATCCTAAAATTATACGAAAATAAACTTTGAGGACAACAAATAACAGACAGAATCTAACTCCGTTACTGTCCGTCGCTATAAGGCGTTGGACAAGAGGGGGGAAAAAAAAAAGAAAACTGCGGAATACAGACAATACATACAATACCCCGCAGTAAAGAAAAAAAAACCCAAACGGAACCAACCACAAAGAAAGAAAAAGTGCTCGATACAGAACTAACCAAAGCGGAATAACAAAGAGGAAGCAATGTAGAGCAAAGACACGTAAAAAAATCACAAGATCGCCAAAACCTACCGCGGTTTCACACAACGGCTCGTCAGGTTTTGGCGATCTTGTGATTTTTTTACGTATATATATATATATATATATATATATTATATATATATATATATATATATATATGTATATATATATATATGTGTGTGTGTGTGTGTGTGTGTGTGTGTGTGTGTGCATCAGTCTATATTTCTGAGATGAGGTATGGTAACTAATATATATAATAATATACTACGGAAATTAACGAAGATTAATGAAATGGTCTTAAACAACCGACAATTTGAAATGATTTGTTTGAACATTATTTTTGATCGATAGTCGTATTTAAGTAGATATTCTATTTTTATAATTAATTTGTTTTAATTATGATTTATTTGAACAATATTTTTGATCGATACTCGTATTTAAGTAGATATTCAGTTTTTATAATTAATGTTTTAATTAGAAAAACAGAATATCTACTGAAATACGAGTATCGATCAAAAGTAATGTTCAAACAAATCATTTCATAATAGTATATATAAATGCACAGTTGATTAAAACAAAGAACGAAGCATCCATTTGATTATTTTTGTATTTACTTTGAAAATATTTTCAATATTTTTCTAATGTGCTGTTCTTATTTGTCAATATAAATTCTCATGTCTAATTACTTTAACTTGCGCTTGCACTTTTCGAAAACTTTTTGATGATTGTTATGTCAGCCATTTAATTCTTATTAATATCGCTTTTTGCCTGTTGGCTTTTATCACGTGTTGCGTTATATCGTGGGGGTTTTTATCCCCTATGCTTTATTTGAGTAATGAAATATATTACGTATGTTAAACTCAAGATTTTAGGTCATTTAGTTAATCATTGGTTGATTCCTTGTTATGCTTAATGTCTCCAGTAACTGCACTCGCTTTTTGCAATTAATGTTGTATAGTATATTTGGGTTGTTGCTAACGTTACTCCACTATGATGATCATATTATACATACATACATACATACATATATATATATATATATATATATATATATATATATATATATATGTATATATATATATACACAGAGAGAAAGAGAAAGAGAGAGATAGTGTACAATCCTTTGTACTTGGTAAGGTAAATTCCACAGGAGATTATATCCAAAGAGAACTCAATGTTAAAATTTTACAGAGTATTATAATCAAGAAGAAAGGTTGCATGTTTTTATAAACCCATAGGTAATATGATATTAAATTTGATATTAAATATGATATTAAATTTATGATATTAAATTTGACCTATTCATTGTTGTATGAATTTGGTCTGACGAGCGGTCAATAAGAAAGCTGCGAAATATCATATTACCTTATGGGTTTATAAAAACACCCAACCTTTGTTCTTAAGTATATATGAATAAGAGATTTTCTGCATATATATCGAAAATTATATTATTATTTTATTTTAAAAATGCATATAAAAACAAAAATAAATCTATTTTGAAAATCAGGAATTAAAACAGAGGCTGTTACATGTATAACTACATATTATTATTATTATAAAAATCTTATCAATATTCCAATGCTTCCTTCAATATTCAAATGTTTAATAATGATAGTTTTTATTTTTATTTTATTTGTTTAAACAATTGTTTTATTTTTTTACAAGTCATTAAACAATAATTTTTAAACAAATAAATTATACATATGTCGGAGTTAACGTAATGTGTTTCGCAAAACATTCGTATATGAAGACCTATTGAAATATTGAAATGATTTTTGGTTGTTTGTTCAACGCCTTGTATTTTGGTTTGTTTTTGGTTTTGTTTTTTCTTCTGTTCTGTTTTTCTTTTTTGCAGCTTATATGGTATAGTATATTTATATGGTATAGTATATTTATATGGTATAGTATATTTGTGCTGTTACTGCTGATAATTCATAGCTTACAAGTACCACAAGGCCGAATGTATATATAAATATGTAAATATTTATGATAAATTTTCTTAGGAAGCTATTCAAGCCGTTAGAATTGTATATATAAATATATTGTTTCATTAAAAACAAAATATCTACGAATATATATATATAGAGTGAGAGAGAGAGAGTGAGAGAGTCAGTCAGTCAGTCAGTCATCTGCAGACAGATCTGTTTCGCATTATCACAAATCATCAGTACGGTTAGACATCCGATTGCTTCTAGCCAGGATTGAAATCCGACCGAATTGAAATCAATCGGCGATTCTAAATCTATGGGTGTTCGTTTGAGTAGAGCGGACTTTAGCGTGTTGTATACAATGTATACACACGCCACTAGCCGAGAGTGTTCAAATTCATTGATGAATGAACAATATATATATATATATTCGGAGAGGGAGAAAAGAAGTGCTGAATCTTTAAGGTCAAGGAGTAAAGCACACATATTTTTAAAATAAGCAACAGATAAGAGAAATTTCAGAATTGAATTTTGAGCTTTTTGATTATCTATATTCGTTGCAATTCGCTGTGAGAGATAAACTGAAAACAATCAAGTGTGTGTATTAAAGACATTATAAGACGTCTCATTTCTCTATTTATTATTATATATTAATGATATCTTAATAAATATAATTTCTTTGTCTATATTTCTTAAATGAAGAATTGTAACTATTTATTCTTTAACTATTAAACATTTATTGTTTGAATTTTTTTTCCTCATCTTAATTATCACATGCACAACGTTTTGGTAGTTGTAAATTCCGGACTTCTTCAGGTGACATTTTTTGAATTTGCAACCGGAACCAGAATAGTAAATTTAAAGAGAAAGTCCTCTTCATTATTCATTGTTACAAAAGCTATATTGACTTATCAATTGTGTTTTATATTAACCTTACTTGTTACGATGTTGTCCTGCCTTCTTTTATGTGCCCTGTTTTTTCAGGACGTAGGCGATCATGGCTTTCCACGTCTCCCTATCCCTGGTCGCTCTTAGCATGCCTTCTCCTTTTACTCCATGCAACCCTCGTTCCATCATCCACCTGATTTAGTCCTTTAAATATGTTATCCGTTGCTTTCCTCTGTTTCTTTTTTCCTCTATCTGGTCTGTTAGTATCAGATTCTCCAAGCCCTACTTCCTCATTGCATGTCCCAGGAACTTCAGTTGTCCATTCCTGATGCTCAGTATTAATTTCCTTTTAGTTTCCATCATTTCTAAGACCTCATCATTGCTCACATGCCCGATCCATGACATTTGCAGCATCCTTCTGTAGAACCACGTTTCAGTTGCTTCAAGTTTTTCCTTCAAGGTCTCTTTGAGAAAGGAGGAAATTTCAAAGAAAATATCTTCTGTTTACTAGATATGTGATGCTAAGTTTTGCAAACATTTGTAGTATCTATTTTGGTAGCCTAGAATAGAAGGTAAGAAAAAGAGTTCTTCGTTTCACTGTTTTTCATGCTTTGTTTTTAATATTCTCTTTTCAGAATAATTTAATTTTTTTTATTGTTCTCAAGTTTATAAATATTGTCCTGCCTAAAGTCAACATAAATTTAGCCGGACTGAAGCTGGAATAATAGCCGCAGAAGACAGCCACTTTCGAAAAAACTTAATTTTTTTTCAAGTCCTAAAGCCCAAGAAATCAACTCGTACAGACTGCATTCATCGCAATGTCAATTTCAAAAACATCGATGACAAGTACATTATACACCAACGCACAAACGGACAAAATAAAGGTGGCGACTTTTGCATTAGAATTGCAATTCTCATCTATGAACAACAGGGTAGCAACAAGCTGTGCTAAAAGAACTCGACATTGGCCATTCCCTGTCACGACATTCCCAAGCGGTGAGTGGAGGAAATGAAACAGCTTGTCAGTGACTTTACTCAGAGACCGAACAATGTGAATGTTATGTCAGACCATTTTAAGAAATAAACATGGGAAGAACGTCTACATAAATGTCATCGAACCAATTGTCCGAAATGCTAACTTACATATTGACTATTCTGGGTTCAGTTCGAAATTCAAGCAAATATCACCTGGAACGCTGGAACATACAAGGACCGAAATGTTGTAAATGTGACAATAAAGAGAACCGTCCGAAAAATGTAAATAATATAAATTTTTATCAATAAGTATGTCAAATCCCGATTAAAAATAATAAGAATAAAGAAACTTTTGGCGTTTGTTTCCGAATCTTCTCGATTTTATATCTCCAGTTTAAGGACTGAATTTATTTTCCTTATAAAATCTCAGATTTGTGTTAATGAATAAAAAAAGGGTACAGCTTTTTAAAAAAGATTCTTGCCTGAATATTTTAACACCTCCATGTAAAAAAAAAACCAAATGTATTTTGTTTGTTCCTCTGATAATGGTTGTTTCTTTTTATTAAATTTGGGCAAATATGTGGGCCAAAATACGCTGTTTGCAATATAATTTTGGCAATTTTATAACTACCACGGAGTTTTGTTAATAAAAATAGCGACCCTGACGGAGCACAACCATTCGTGTCTCTCTGAGAAATCTAAAATTAGGCGATTCATCATGACCAAGTGCAAACCGCAACCCACTTCGCCCGTCGTCTTAAATGATGGCGCCACTTGAAATGAGGCTTTACGTTAATAAACCTTTATCCGCGACCGCCAATTTGTACAGGAATTAAGTTCAACATGATTTCCTGAGTACTGGAAAGATTTCCGGTGTGTAAAAGCAGGAAATGAGAGAGTAAACGCTATAATCTCACAATAAACGTTTGTGCAATTTGGGCGATGTCCAGATGGTTCTGTCATTGCTACTGTCATTGTTATTAAAAGTGGGTTTCTATCGTTGGCGAGGAATGGAATTTTTCATCGATTGACTTAGAGATACTTTATGCATTTATAATTTACAGATCTCAGTGCAATATTAATATGATTTAGGTAGAAAAATACAAAGATAAATTAAATATTTAATGTAGGTAACTTCATTACATCACAAAAAATCCAGATAGTATGAATTAAAAAGTTTCAAAACTTAATAAAACGAACATTTTCTATTTAAATATTTATAATATTATTAAGAGGAAATATAAAATAACTTTTATTTATTTCATAAATTTTTTTAATCCCTTTTAACATGTTCGAAATTTTTGCAGAAAATTTTGTTTTGATTTGAGTTAGCGTGGCTGAAAATCTTAGACTATTTACAATCGATTACGTAATTTTTTACGTAACTCCATTTTTCGGTAACAAACACATTAATTTGGAAATTCTTGCAAAAAACAAATAATTGTCGGATTTTAGTGACACTTTCAGTACTCATTCAAAAATGAAGTAAATTATTTTGGAAATTATTATTTCTTTAAAATATTGATGAAAAAAGATTGTTTTAACTCTGTTACCCCACCTCCACGTAAATTCATGAAATTTTAATAAATTTTAATTTTCTGCGATTTTCTTTTTTTTAGTTAAACGCAGAACACATCGGGAAATATAAATCATCTATTTTTTATTTAAAATTATTCGGCAATATCCGAAAATATGCTCCGAAGTGTCAAATAAAAAATGCAATTAAACTCTGATATAATTTAATTTGATAAGCTTATAATTGCCGGAATAAATAATAATAATTAAGGACATTATAGCCTGAAGAAAAAAATTTATTACTAATAAAATTTTTAAAGAATTGTTTTCATTTTTTTTATTATAAGAATTCATAAAGTTTTAAAAATATTTTTAAAATCTTTTAAAGAACTCTTGCCCCTTTTTTAGTTAAGAATTGATGATTATACCGCCTATCAAAAAAGAAAAAATTTAAAGAAATTTTTGAACCCGTATATTTTTAAAAAAGATTAAAAAAAATTGTGTAAATATGTTCAAATTTATAAAGTACGATGTTCCTTATGGGTCAAATTGATTTCATAAGTTAACAACCGTTCTGGGTTATTCATCCTTACATAGGAAACCATAGAAGAACGCATTTTCATTCTTACGATATTTTATTCTCTACGTTTCTAAAATTTAGCAACCTGTTTTGCAAGTAATTCCTTCAACATTTAAAGTAAGTATTTTTTTCAATTCCTCAATTTTTTATTTAATTGTGACCGTAGGTGCATTAACTAATTTATGATAAATAAAAAAAAGGAAAATGTTGGCTCGTTTTACGTCATTCATTGCGTTCTTGACAACATCCGGTAGTCGTAAATCTGTAATATAGCAATCTGGCCCCACCCGAGGAAGGTTGATGCAATTGATGGTGTTTCCCGTCGGTGAAGGGGTCGGCGAACGACAAGACAGGTGTTTGAGAAATACATCCTGTCGGGGCCTGGAGCGGATGTCGCAGGGTTATGAGTCGGGCTCGTTTGACCTTATTTCCGACAGCGGCGGAAATGACTACGGAGGCAAACAGAACAGGTGTCTCTTGGAATTACGTGGGCGTTGCGTGGGCGAGGCAAAACCGGAAGGAAAAGTCCCCGTTCTAGAAGACTATAAAAAGACCTCGACACACGGATTCGCCAGCAGAGAACGGCCAGTGGAAGCAGAGAGACACCACAGGCAAGACTACACTCCCGTCGACCCATTCTATGTGCGCTCTCACTCTTCCATTCTCTGTTCCACACGGGTTCGTCATCAGGAATAAAAATATAACCTTATATTTTTATATATGCGTGTTCTCGTTGTTTGTCGTCGTACGGCGATATATAACAAATCTACCATCTCCTCGGTGACTGATATAAAACAGGGCTACCGTAATTAAACTTTTTATTGTAAATTTCTGGCAGTAAGCAATTATTAATTAATTGAAAACAGATAAATGTAAGTTTTAATTTTTAAAATTGAGCGAGATATATTTTATTTTTGCAAGATTTTTAAAACAAAAATATGGCTACTGTTTACGTAATGTGTCAATCAATAAAAAATGACGGTATATTTAAAAAAATTGTAAAATTTCAAAATTTTAGATTTCAATTATTATAATTTCGGTTAAAAATGCGCCAGTATATTTTGCTTACTAGAATTATTAAATTTAATCTCTTGGTTTTAAATTAAAGCTAATTTCAATGATTGAAAATAACTTATTTATTTTTAAAATTTCAATTTCAATTAAAGTATCGAATATGAGTGGATGTACCTAATTTAATGCATCGTCAAATCGAATGAAATGATTACTTATTTTTTTGTAAAGAACTTTTAGCACATGAATCTGTCACAAGCAAATATTGTTACCAATCAAACTTGGTGGAAAATTAATATAATGTATTTCTGAATCATATTAGTTGACAAAGAAATCTTCGTTCCAGAATGTAATCTCCAATGCTAATTTTAAAAATCACTATAGTAAAAATGGTAATGATTCTTGTCCAATGAACTTAGTGCTCATTGGATTTCTGTGCTCGGTAATACCTGCCCATGCAATTTCTCAGAGTTCTTTAACAATCCCATCTGCTCTCCAAATGCGACAGGTTGGTCTTGGGTATCACTAACATAGGGTCGGGGAAGTAATGGGAAAGGATGGTTAGATATAGGAAATGTCAGAAGGAGGGTGATAGACGGGTATGAGTACCAAGAATGAGGGTTGGTTAGATGGTGAGAGTGTTTGAGAGAATAGATGCAAGTTACTGTGTTAGGAGGTGTCTATTGACCTTACATTTATACTCCAGGAGATTGTAGCCGTCGGAGAAGCAGGCATGTCGAAGGGAATTCCACAGGCGGGAAGCGCGAGAAAAGAAGCTGTTGGAGTAGAAATTACGGTTACATCTTATCTGTTTCACTATAAAAGGGTGGGAGCTAGTTGCCAATCTAGTATCTCGTGTAAATTCGTACCTAGGTGGCACAAATGACCTGAGTTCATCGGAGCAGAGGCCGTGAAAGTACTTGTAGAAGAGGCACAGGAAAGCCACGTCACGTCGGTGAGAGAGTGGTTGCAGCCGGTCCACCAAGACAGGATCGGTCACGTTACAGATTCTCCGTTGTATTTTGTCAAGAAGAACAAGGAGAGTAGCAGGGACACCCGACCAGATGTGGCAGCAGTATTCAATACACGGGCGGATGGTAGATTTATATATGTGCAGAATAGATTCAGACTGGAAAAATTTCCGGGCCCTGCACAGAGAACCGATCTTCATAGCAGCGAACTTAGCAATGGATTCGATGCAGTCATTCCATTTGAGGTCCGCCGAGAGTGTAAGGCCAAGGAGGCGTAGTGTTTTACTCTCAGGGAGGCAAGCCTGTTCCATGCTAATGGGAGGTAGGTGCGATTGTCTTTGAAAGGAATAGAATAAGACATGCCTTTTCCAAAGAAAAAAAACCTGAAATAAATACCAGCTACTTCATCCGGAACCTGAACTCTGTTCACCATTCGACTGGTCTTGTTTCTGTGTAGTTAAATTCATTCCTAATGTGTTAAATGTTGCCTTCGGTTGATAAATGAAGTATTGACGTTATTTTTATCAATGTATTTGAATTTTCTTCCCACCTTTGTTGTTTCGATCTACAACAGAGACGCATTCTCCTAGGAAGTAGCAAGAGTAGCAATGACTCCAAATGAAGGCAAAAATTCAAAGTGACATCATAAGAATAAATTGGCTGCTTTGTTTGGGATGTGCGATGTGATGCTGTGGTTATGGGCTCGGAAGGAGAAGTCGGAGAGATGAGTTCGAATTCCAGTTGAATTCGTTGCATTCACTTACGCGCAAATATCCTTGAGAAAGGTATTAATCTGTTTCGTCTCCCCGAGAACAGTTTGTATTCTATAGCTTCGGTTGGCAATCAGTCTACAGCAGAAATTAATGGCAACATACTGCGGGAAAATCTTCAGCCCAGTTAGTTATGTCTCTTTTGTGACATGATCACCCAACCATGTATCACGTATGGCACTTAACTGACTGGCTGACAATCTTTAAAATATCTAAAGAGGGACATTGAGAAATAAAAGATAAAAAAACTAGATCGGCGTACATCGCTGGGTAGTTTCATTCTTCGTCCTCTCTTGTTTACTTTCACTCTTCATCTTTGAGATTTATTGATGACATTCGTTTGTTTCCATATTTCTCACTCTTGATCTCTTTCCCCCTCTCTCTCCCTGTTTCTTTCTTTCACCCTCTCTTATTTGCATCAATTTCTTTTTCCTTCTTTTCACTGTTCATTCTTTTGCTTTTCAACTCTCTCTCTCCCTCTCTTTCTCTCACTTTGTATTTCTCCCTTTTGCTCTCAATTCTTTGAATCAATTTTTTGCATTCTTTTCACACTTCTTTCTTTCACTGTTCATTTCTTTCTCTCTCTCTCTCTCTCTTTCTCCCTCTCTTATTTGCATCAATTTCTTTTTCCTTCTTTTCACTGTTCATTCTTTTGATTTTCAACTCTCTCTCTCTCACTCTCTCTCTCTCTCTCACTTTCTATTTCTCCCTTTTTCTCTCAATTCTTTGAATCAATTTTTTGCATTTTTTTCACACTTCTTTCTTTCACTGTTCATTTCTTTCTCTCTCTCTTTCTCCCTCTCTTATTTGCATCACTTTCTTTTTCCTTCTTTTCACTGTTCATTCTTTTGATTTTCAACTCTCTCTCTCCCTCTCTTTCTCTCACTTTCTATTTCTCCCTTTTTCTCTCACTTCTTTGAATCAATTTTTTGCATTTTTTTCACACTTCTTTCTTTCACTGTTCATTTCTTTCTCATTCTCTCTTTCTATTTCTCTCTTATTTTCATCAATTTCTTTTTTCTTCTTTTTACTCTTCTTTCTTCGGCTCTTTATCTCTTTCTTTCCCTCCTTTTCTTTCTCTATTTCTGTCTCTTACTCTCTGTCAATCTCTACTCTCTCGCCTCTTTACATTTGTCCTTATTTTTACTCGTTTTATTTCTTCAGGCAGAAGTTTCTTCATAACTAGGTATCGACCGGCCTTCACAGACAGGCTGAATGCTGCACAAGGTCATTTTATTGTCGAAACTCCGGGTTCTTAAACCAAACATTTTCCCGTAGACACTTGAAAGGCAGGTTGAGGCACCTATTTATTTTCCCTAGACGAGGCTCTTCCCTTTGGCTGAGTCTCGTCTGT
>JBBBDQ010000529.1:4690000-4742500 GCA_037127315.1 Ascarosepion bandense | reverse complement strand
AATAATTATTTTCTGGAATATTTTGAAGATTAACTGTTGTATCATTTGGATCTGACAAGCAACAGGATCAACGGCGAAATACGTATCACCCATGAAATTGTAGAATATCTAAAAATGTTTTCCAAATTATATTACTCTGTTAAATTAAATAAATTTAAGTCTGTCTCCATTGGAATTTACCTAATATACCAAGTATTCTACGTTAAATATATATATATATATATATATAACTACCACCATAGAATACTAGAAAATATTCATAATTCTATTCAATTTAGATAGCTAAAAGTAAACAGAGTGTAAGTTTAGAATACAGAGAAAAAGCAAAAAAGCCAAATATATCCTGAAATCGCGTAAAAGTAACATCACATAGTTTAACCCACCTTTTAGTCATAACGTCAAAACTAACATCGTAAAAAAATACTAACTTTTATTCACAAGCATTTCAATGATTCTCCTACAATTTTTTAATCGTTTTACCCCAAGCAAGGCGGTATCATCACTGGTGCGCAAGGGGCTACATAACAGAAGGTTGAAAGTTCAAGCAGGAGGAGAGAGAAAAAATGATGAACCGCTTACAGGGGATGTCAGAGAGAGGAAAAGAGAAATATGGGAATACCGGTGTGATGACAGTTGCAAGTGTAGAGGGAGAAAGAAAAAGAATATGACACACTGGGTGATGGGGAAAGGACGAGAGAAGGACTGGACTATAGTGAATAATTGCATTAAATTCTTGGAGATTGTAAGCGTCAGAGAAGCAAGTATACGGAAGAGAATTCCACAGGCGCGAAGTGCAAGACAAGAATCTGATGGAGTAGAAGTGGCGGTTGCACTTGGATGATTTAACTGTAAAAGGGTGGAACCTTGTTGCCAGTCTGGTTGCTCATGCAAATTCTTGTGGAGGGGGCGATAGTGAGCTAAGCTCTTCTGAGCAGAAGGCATGAAAATATTTGTAGAAGAGACAGAGGGAAGTCACATCCCGTCAGTAAGAAAGTAGTTGGAGTCGAGCTGCCAGGTCGGAACCGATCACATTACAGATTCTCCTTTGCAGCTTGTCGAGAACCCTGAGATGAATAGCAGGCGCCCGACCAGATAGACTCGCGCGGAAAAAACGTCCTGGCCCAACACAGTGAACCAATCTTCCTTGCAGTGGATTTAACTACTGATTTAATGTAATGGTTCCACTTGAGCTCGGAAGAGAGGGTAAGGCTGAGGTTGCACAGTGTATTGCTTTCAGAGCGACGCTTGGTCCATGTTTATGGGAGGGTGGGAAAAACTGCCTACACTGGTTGACAGCCGCTTCGTTTTAGAAGCCTTCAAATTTACAAGCTATTTCTTAGTCCACTCTGTCACAGAGTAGAGGTTCTTTTCAAGATCAGCAGCGAGGTTCTATTTGGCTGCCTCACCATATTTCTTACTGAGGCTCGAGTAAATTGTGGTGTCATCAGCCTAGATGCTTACTTAGGATTTGATCACGTCCGGGAGATTATTTATGAAGATCAGAAAGAGCGTCGAGCCTATGATAGTGTCCTAGGGGACACCAGCGTTCGTGTAATAGGATGTGGAGGCATCCCTATTCAAGACAACCCCCACTATGTGGTTTTATAAAAAAGATTGGATCAAACAAAGCAAGTATCCAGTGATACCATAACCCTGTATCTTGCGCAGAAGGACAGCTGTAAGACCCTATCAAATGCTTTGGAGATATCCAGGGCAACAGCTGGAGGTTCTCCAGACTTATCAAGGCCTGGTATATGTACTCAGTGATGGTCATTAACATATCAGCAGTATAACTGGCAAAGCAGAAGCTATATTCTCTCTCTGAGAATAGTTTATGGGCAGGGAGACGTTGAATCATTTCAGCATTGATAGCAGCCTCTAATACTTTGCCGAAAATTCGTAGGAGGCTGATAGGGCAATTATTGGATTGGTCCGAGGGTTCCCCTGAGTTCTAAAATACAGGATCCACAGAAGAGGACTTCCCGAAGGAAAACAGAGAGGCAATAATTATAGTGCTTAGAGAGGACAGAGAAGAGTTGAGGGGAACATTGACCGGGATTCCGTCGCCTCAGCTCGCTTTATGGGGGTCAAATTTTGGAATTATCTTAGATACCAAGGAGAGATTTTTGTGAGCATCTCTCATTTGAACCTTAGTTCTAAAAGGGAAGTCGGGTGCGGAAAATTCAGACGAGTCAAATGTGGAGTTGAAGGAGAATCTGCGAGCAAAGCACTCTGCCTTTTCACAGATGCTGTGAGGATCTAGGAAATTAATTTTCAGCAGAAACAGTGTTAAAGTTAGTTATAGTTGCGTCAAGAACTTTGATAAATATATCTCACTACATAATAATAAGATATTAAAAATAAACATGTCTAACCTGTCAAATAATAGTAACCCACTATCAAAACAGTAGCCTCAGTGTATGATCGAATGTATCATTTATAAAGCTAGTATAGATTCTGACGGCCATACTAATTTCTATTTTGTATCAACTGACAACAAATAGAAATTAGGATTTAATAATCATAAATCGATTTTAATAATAACAAATAAAAGAACAGTAGTGTTCTCTCTGAAAAAACAACTATTACTTGGGAAATCACAGCAAAAACTAAATCTTATAATAGAGTATGAAATAGATGTAACTTATGCATTTTAGAAAAACTCATCATTTTAAAACACCGATTTATTTTATTTTTTTATTTATTTTCTATTATTGTCTTTTCAGCGTCTTCGTCATGGATTTAAACGCTCATGTGCCCCCCCCCCGTTTAACGTACAATAAAATAACCTACAGCTTCCAAAAATATATAAGTTCCATTTTTTACTTCCCACAATTTTAGTTTCTTATTTCTTATTTTTTGGTTTCGGTATAAACCTAATTAAATTATACATTTAATAAATTTAAAATGGCACCCCATAATTATAATGACCTTAAGAAACGCTAGTAACAAAAATAAAAATTCAAAAAGAAAAACGGTTACTTAATAATATACACCTGATTATTGCGTAATGTATGAAACTCCGAGTCGAACTTTAAAAGTAGAATAATATGGGAGAGTTTTGTAATTTGCTTGAAGCATTGTGCATATAAGGTTTATGGGTAGATATTAGAAGGCTATCACAATGCGTTTAGTATAAAAAAGGAAGGTAAAGAAGATTTGGGGTATTACCTATTTATTATTCATTAATATTTCGAGATCGGAAATGATAGGAGAGCGTGGTTTCAAGTTGTCCGCCGCTGGACCGTACCTTTAAACGAATGGTCCTCTTTCACTGATACTAATGTCGTTAATTGTAGTGAGTATGTGTGTGTGTGTACCTGTAAGTGGTTAGTTCATGTATGTGTGTGTGTTTATGGTTTATATAAGTGTGCGCGGTAGTAGGATATGACTTTTACCCCACTTTTACGATTTGATGGTGTAACTGTCTGCTTTAATTTATAGATGAATATGTGCACAGGGTTTGGTATTTTCGCATCTCCTTGAGAATGGTGGTAGGCGCCGTTTTATGACCTTATGTCTATCTGCTTAAATAAGAGGCGTGTTTATTGCTATTGTTTTTTCTCCTTCTAATGTGTATATTTATTAATATGTATAACCTTCAGTAGCATCGTAGGCTAATTGATAAACCAGTAGTTTACTGATAAAAAGACATTTTCACAAACTGAGGTTTTGTCACAAAGTGCTCGATATCAACATAGATATAGACAGTCAATATGAACTTCATAAAGGGACAAACCGAGCAGATAAAACAAAAACGTTGAAAAGTAAAGACATAACAATAATCACGAAACTTCGAAGACGACATGACATAAATAAAACTCATTAATTCTAATTATTCACGCAAAAATAGTAAAAATAAGTAAAAAAAATAGTAAAAATAAGTAAAAAAAATAGTAAAAATAAGTAAAAAAAATAGTAAAAATAAGTAAAAAAAATAGTATAAAATAAGTAAAAAAAAATAGTAAAAATAAGTAAAAAATAGTAAAAATAAGTAAAAAAAATAGGAAAAATAAGTAAAAAAAATAGTAAAAATAAGTAAAAAAAATAGTAAAAATAAGTAAAAAAAATAGTAAAAATAAGTAAAAAATAGTAAAAATAAGTAAAAAAAATAGTAAAAATAAGTAAAAAAATAGTAAAATATGATTAACACGTTAAGATAATCTAGGAGCTTAAAATCTAAAATAAACTGAAATATTCAATAACAAATTCAGCGCAGCTTAAACATAGTATTTTACAACAATATCATTAATGCAATGATATCAAAATCCGCTACTCAGAACCTCATGGAACTAATAGCTAGCATCTGACCTAAGTAATCCATTGGGGCAGGTATCAACTACCCTGGATGTATATATTTTAATCAAATATTCATTTCTATGTGTATATACGGCGATCATGTCATTTTATTTAACAGCGGGTTGCTCATTAACTGTAAAATTAATAATTTTTAACTTGAACAAAAATGTTTTTAACGGTAACAGTTTTGCGGGGAAAAAATTATGATTAGTATTTCCTCCTTACATTTGGAACACAGAAGAAATAAGGATGAATTAACTCTGTGGAAGCCGTATTATGTCTCCCAGAATTAAATATCTAAACTGAGGGATCTCAAAAAAAAAGTTCATCTGAGTATTTTTGATGAATAACAATAGAGTAGGGACAGGCATGAACCTGCAAAGAGGGTGTAGGCGCAATAATAATAATGTCTGAAAACCAAAGCAAGTAGAAAGATCTGGATATGGAAATAGAGAAAGGTGGCACTGAAAGAACTAAATGTGTTCCTGTTTGGTTGGTGCTTTTGGTTCGATATAGAAAAGAACTCAACAAAAATCAACACAATCCATTCTTCTCCAGGGAATCTAAAAAATAATTCTAACAAACACAGCCCCTATGCAAAGAGCTTATTAAATTTAAAGTTTTTGATTGAAATAATTTTTTACAACACGATGAAGCGAGATGAAATCCTGCATGAAGCATTGTTGAAGTTATTGCAAACATTTTTCTCGGGATTTACAAGCCCTACGCTCGTCCAATTTCGCAAACGAATTGATTAAATTTGAATAGGCCGATTTGTTTAAAAAAATACTTCGTTTGAAAATATACTTTGACAAAAACCATACCTCATGGTTTAATTTCTTTAATTTAATTTAATTTTATATGACTTCATTGTAATCAACATTTTTTACAAACATGTCTTCTTATTAATTTTTAACAACGTATAATCAATTTTTTGTATTTTTTACAATATATAACTCTGTAAGTAAATATTTTTCCTGGAGCCAAATTCCAACTTTTTGAAGCGTTTGAACTTATGATTTATTTATAGTGCTTGCAAACGCAGGTTCTTATATATAGAAACTTAAAAAATGATATGCAAAAAAATATTGTATTTTTATTAAATATATATTTTTTATTTTAAAAATTGTTTTGAAATATTCTAGTTTTTCCCAAAATATGAATGATGTTTTGTTATAAGTTAGTACACCACTGTACTTTATAGGCACCACTATACTTTATAGTACACCACTGTACTTTATAGGCACCACTGTACTTTATAGGCACCCCACTTAACTACCAGTATTTGTCCCCAAAATTTGTTTTTGATTGGTTAATATATGGTTATTTCAGATGGTGTGACAGACAGATAGACTAACGGAAATTTGATAATCTTTTAAGTAGACAGATGTCTTCAGTTTAATTAATTGTAAACAACAAAACCTCTCATCTAGGTGATTGATAATAATTTGGTATATTATTATAAAACAAATCAGGCCAAAAACAATTTTGAATAATAATAATAATAATAATAATCAATAGGTGCACTTGAAATGATAAAAAATAGAACAAAACAACACATTAAAAGAATCCCTGGAAACCCCAGCTTAAGAGATATACAAAAAATTGTCTTGTTAAGTACAGCCCACACACTAAAGAGAACTTTGTCTGTGTAACGCTAGGAATATTAGGGGAGAGAGAAAAAACATGAAATGGAGCTATAACCACACACCACGATCTGCCTTAAGTCTTTCTGCAGACAATGGTAGTGCGACTATAGCAGAAATCGAAATATGATGAAAAATGACAACATAATAATCAAAATATTCCTAGTAAAAAAATTGCCTAAATGAAAGAAACATGGCATCGGAAATGAAAAAGTGACAAAACAAGATTTATAGGTCACAAAAATACTACGTTTATGTGTTTATAGAACTGTTTATTAAAGACTCTCCTCTTCCGATGTGTAATATACACCGAGAGATGTGATAAAATGATGTCTAATAGGTTAGATTTGATAATCTGAAAAGTAGTCATGCTCTCAAAGATTAGCCCTTAAAGCAGTGGGTGTTTATCATATTTCTTTGGAACAAAACGGGGCCCGATTTTTAAAACCAATATCTTTATCCCATGTTTCCTAACTCGTTTGAATATCTCGAGTAAAAATTGCGATAAACATTTACTAAAAAAGAAGACAGATATAAATGTTATTTAAAATAATTATAATAGCGATAAAGATTATAATATTTATTGATTTTTTTTAATGATAAAACATGATGCGCGTTGATGATATCTTTAGCATTAACATTTTATCTTCTCCGCTAAAAGTTGAAGTGAGTTTATCTTGGTATTTTAGAAGTAAATGTCTGTTATTTGCGTTAAGTGATATGACCAAAAGAACATTTATTAAAATATTTGATTATTTCTTTAACTATTTCGAAGAAACTTTACCATCTTTTACGAAATAAGTGAAAATCCATAATTCGAAGAGAAGTGCTCACTAATAACTGTTAATCATTGTCTGCTAGGAATCCTGGCCACAATAATTCCCGCTCTAATTCTCGCAAGATTTGGCTCATGTCTTTTTGCAAGACACAGGCGGCGCCCAATTTTCTTGATTTCTTTCAAAAATGCAGGCGTTTACGTTGTCAATGCTCTTAATGGTCAAGTTCTTCCTGCCAGCCGACTGAGTGGTGATTGATTAGGTTATGTACTATTATTGCTTATATTCCTCCAGAGAGTAATAAGTAGCTAAAGTCGATATCGCTCATCTTATGACTTTTATCTTCATTCTCTTATGGCCTCTTATGGCCTCATTAAATTTCCGTTTACAATTTCCAGCTTGCTGTATGTGTCAATTTCAATCAAGTAGCTGTGTCTGCAATAAAGAAATTGGTTAACAACTGAGTAGTTATTACAAAAAAAGCAGTACGTATCTACTGAAAAATGTCAAGTCTGGCACAAGGTAACAGTGGGTTTATATCGCACACTTTTTGTCACTAATAGTAAATGTTATTAGATAGAAAGTGAAAATTATATCCTTGTAAATAATAATAAAAATGATATAATATTTTCTGTTTTGAAAAGTGTATTTTCTATTTATATCTCCAGAGGAAATCAGAACAAGGATACTTTATATCACCAAAATTCCATTTAACGGTTGTTTTTAATCAATTCACTCCAAACATCGCGTTAGTGCCACTAATTCGCAAGAGACTGCCTAGAGTAAAAGAGTATGTGAAAAAATTTAGATGGAACCGGAAACCCAGTTCAAAATAGTAAAGAAAAGATAATTAAAGCACCGAATTATGATAGTTAATGCGTACAAACAAGGTGATGGGTACGTAACCCATTCCAAGCGTATTGGAATTCTATTTAATGGTCAGATGAAATCAAACTAGATATATTTAACCACAAAAATATATATTTATTATGTGGAAGCCCAGCTACGAAAGTGTGGTTCATGCTTGGTCACAATCTTGAGACCATATAGATTTTTTTTTTAATCTGCAATTTATATATGCTGGTTAATGGTGCATTATGGGTAGTAAGGTCTATTTTACTATCTTATCAATGAATTCAGTTAGACTTCATTCATATTTTCAGTTTTACGCACACACACATTTTCCTAATTGGTATCACCCCAAACAAGGCATTAAAACCCCTAAAATGCAAGCGTTAAAGAGCGTGGAGGATTTAGGAACAGAAAAATTAATAATGGGTAAAAGAAAAAGAGTAATTAAATATGGTGACACTGTAACCTCATTGTTATTATTATAATTTACAGAATATTAATTAGTTAAAAAAAATTAATTGTACTGAAATTTTGCAATATGACTTCATCTTCTGCTCACTGGAGAAAAATAACAGAAAGTTAAGCAATCTGGATCAAAACATTCTTTCTATTTCATACTGTAATTGTTTATTATTTTCTTTTGTTTTCTTTTTAATCAGAATCACCCCAACCAAGGGAGTATAGCAACTAAAATGTCAACGGTTACCGGGCATGAAAAAATTAGGAACAGAAGCATTAACAGTGAGTAGAAAGAGAAAAGACACTAGATCGTGACTAACATTGCATTTAAATTTTTGCAGATTAATTAACATAAAAGTATTGGCGATTAGATGAATGAAGCCGAACCACTAAATCAGGACGAATAATGTTGTTGATTCTTATTTTAAGCTGATCAAGGGTCTCAATACAATATCCTAAGTATTTATAGATGGCAAAATTATAGATATGTAAGACAGATTCCGGAGAAAAAAATTGTCTAGCCCGACACAGTGAACAGCTGACCTAATAATGGTTTCAGTATAGTTTTTCTACTTCATGTGAGCTGAGAACGTTCACCTAGGAAGGCACAACGATTCACTTTCCTGGATGTTAACATCATGATAGAACGCAGAGAGGGTTCTGTTAGATGACTTATGAAGAAAAGTTTAATTTTGGAGGCGTTAAATCTGACAAGACATCTCTTACCCCAATTAACAACGGTCTTGAAGCCGTTTGGGATATCAGCTGCATATATATGACGTGTGTATAAACCGCGTATATGTAACACGTAAAATGTCTTCCTCTCTCAGGTATGCGTCAACAGCTTAGAGAGTAGACACTCCGAATGATACCAAATCGGTTGACTTGCTGGAAGCAAGTGGATGTCTAGCCAGACTGATGAGCTGTGTTACAGAGAAACAGGTTTGTAGCTAGATTACTAATATATGTACATGGTGGGAAATGCTACGAAAAACTGTATTTAGGGGAATCGACAGTACTCGCTAACTCTAGAATCCATGAAAAGCAAAGGCAGTGTAATTGCTACGAAAACAAAATATCTTTAGGGGAACTGAAAGTACTTGCTAACACTAGGGACCTGTGCAAAGCAAAGCCAGTGGGAAATACTGTAGCGGATAAGAAATTCATTAAAAGCAACGCCCTTCTTCACTTTCACAAAAATTCACAATGACGTGTGAAATCCTGGTTTTTCCCAAATAGAAAAGGGATTGACAATGTGCTTAAAGAAAAAATCGAACCCAAAATTCGCAAGTAGGTGTTAAAATGATTTTTTGCCAATGGGAGCGATTTACAAAACCATAGGATTTCGCGATCAAGTGCAAAAATCTGAATACTTTAAAAGACCCCGGTCAGCGTCAAGAGAGTGAATGGGAGCCGCAAGAAAGACTAAACTAAAATGTAACTTCAACTTCAAGCAACTCGGACATTGTCCTCTTTCTCCTTATCTCTATTACTACTACGAACATTTTGTACGAACTCTACCCTTAACCTCTCAATAATGTTTCTTATTGCACATTAACTCCCAAAACTTATGTTAGTCTTTCTCTTTAATAAATTTCTATTTTAAAATGCAAAATGTATATTTTATTCTTACACTATTCCACACAATTCCACACATTCCAACCTGCCGAAAACCAACCTTTTGATGATAATTCTGCAAAAAACTTATAAGCTGTAGGGAGTTCGATTTTGTCTGACACAAGGTCGAATTAAAGAAACATTAACCAGCCCCTACGGCAACAATGCTACGACAAAAGTGAAAGAAAACGTCTTCAAGCAAATGTCTGTTTATTTATATAGCAACATCATCTGATCCTCCGATGTGAAAACATATTTTTCTGTACATGAAAAGCAACGGACCTTTTTCTTCTATCTCAGCACTCAACAAAAATGGCGATAGATCAAACAAACAGATGCTTTTGAAAAAACATTGATATTCGATCCCCAGAAAAATTATCATCACGCCAGGATTTGATATTATGTTTTAACAAACCAATTTGTTTTGTTTTGTATCCTTGTTCTTGCCTTCTTAATCGTTTTCATTTTTCCCTCATAAATATGTTTCAGTCTCTCTCTCTCTCTCTCTCTCTCTCTCTCTCTCTCTCTCTCTCTCTCTCTCTTTCTCTCTCTCTCTCTCTCTCTATCTCTCTCTCTCTATCTCTCCTTTCATCTTCGCTTTTATCCTGACTGACTAAACAATTAGTCTGGAAATCGAACCTCTTCTTCGTTATTAATCTCTCTATTTCTATTGTAATCCCTGCTATTCTTACGTAAAATCGATATTCCAGAGATTCTTTTAATTCTATGATAATAGAACGAAAGTAAAATAAACATGAATATAATGTAATGGGTACTTCCTGAGTAAGAATGTTCTATCTTCTCTCAAAATCAATATGGCTTTGACATGTTTACAATTCAACCACATGTTGTCGCAGACGTATGATCACAGAAAAAGCCTAGTGACTTACATTCTAGTCCAACATCAACGACCCAATCGGTTTTCCACGAATGTATCATTTGTTTATTACTTTTAGGGTTTTCGAACTGTAAACCAACTAAAGCAACTAAAGCAAAACCAACAGTTATTGGTAGGATATTCCGTCAATAAATTGCTGATCAATAGTGTAATGTTTACTGAGCATTACAAATTTTAATTCAGAAAATTTGGGTTTCTGTTGAGCATTCACTTGATTTTATCCCATTTGCAGCAAGAATGATAAACTTTCATTTTTGTAATACATTTACAGCTGATGAAAAATGCACTTTGCATGTAAACAGAAAATGAAAAAGCCAGTAGCAAAGAGTAAATGTGTCATTATCCAGTATGACAATGGCTAAAAGAATATCAAAACATATCATTACTATCCTTTTCGATAGTGCGTTCTTCTATATCGATTCTGGACCTACAGTATTTCATTCTTTTCAGTCATTAGAACATTACAATAATGGCGAAACATTATGAAACGAAAACCTTTAAAACAGGCGTTCAAACTGCTTTTCGAGTAAAAACACAAATTTAATTAAAAGTAGAATCGAAAAATTTCTTTTCCGTCCTGATAAAATCGTTGAAAAAACAACAGGAGTGCATTCTTGATGAATCGTATTTAAATAAATTTGACATTTGTTTTTGCATCCTTTATGATAAAATCTAATTACTTTCCGAATATCGTAATATATGAAAACAGACAGTTATAATATTTTGAATTTCTTCAAGCCAACTTTCGAAAACTGATTAACAAATTTCGTCAATATCTTTGCGGTGTGTGTGTTGACACACAAACCCACAAATAACTCTCATGAAATATTCGAACAAAGTATGCAAAAAGATTTGTGATTTAACATCCAGATATTTTTTATTATGTTGGCAAATGTTTTGTTCTGCACGAGGATTCTCAAAAAAAAAAATAAAAAAATGAAAACATCTAACGAACTTTTTCAATCATTTGTGAATGAGTACTGAAAGTTTCATTAAAATCCAACAATTATTTGGTTTTGCGAGAATTCTCAAATTAACGTGACTTTCATCGGAAAAAAGTGAGTTATGTAATATGACGTTTTCTATTGTAAACTCGTAACGAAATAGTTACTCAAATCAAAACAAGATTTTCTGCCAAATTTTCGAACATGTTGGAAGGGGTTAAGAATAACTAAAAATTTCTTTGATCTCCTGTTATCTTTCTTTTTAATAATAATATAAACATTTTGATTGAAAAAGTTCGTTTTTATTACGTTTGGGAACTTTTTTATTCATACTATGCTGTGTTTTAGCGATTTAGTGGAGGTACTTAATATATATATATATATATATATATATATATATATATATATATATATATATATAACACGCTAAAGTTTTCTCCCCCTCCCTCCACTCCATCTTATTCTATCCGCCGATGGCTTAGGGAGTAGGGATTCCCACTGATACCAAATCGGTCGAGATTGATCCTGGCTGAAAGCAAATAGATGTCTAGCCACATTGATGAGCTGTGATACAGAGAAACAGACTTGTATGTGGATGACTAATATGTATATGTATATATATATATATATACATATGAAATAATTTGTTAAAAAAGTTATCATGGCAATTTCTAACCAATATGTATTTTAATATTAATTTCCTTAAGTATTATCTTACAAAATCTGGTATTTTATAATATTATAATTGTTGATTATTGATTAATCGATCTGGCCGTGAAATCATCGCTGAATCAATAGTTTTTTCAAATGATGTGTGATGAGTAAAAATGTTGTTTTTAAATCGAAAGGATAATTTTTATATTGCATACGGGAAAATAAACAAATTAATAGATTCTAGATTTTTATGCATTTTTATAATCAGAGATACTTTAAAGAAATATTCGTTGTGTTTCACTAATATATATTTTATTCAATTGGATTTTATACATTAGATTGTCCAAAACATTTATTCAGTTTATTAAGTCCATTTTCTATTCAATATGTGGACGAACTACTTTTTAGTCGATCCAATATCTACACCAATCTTAATCATGTTTAATATACAGTCGAAATATTAAATCATATTTGTTGTATAGAGCTAAACTTTTAGAAAAACAATTTTTTAAGTTTACACAACCAAATGTTTGGACTGTTGTCCTCGTTTTTATTGCCACGTTTACGACATTTTGGTCGTTGTACGCTCCGGCCTTCTTCAGGTGCTAGCAATTTCGAACTGAACACTTTATTTCGATTAATGGGGAATATCATTCTCGTTCAATGTGCGATGCTACTTCCGGATACTATGTAGGTTCGGTACAAAATTCCTGTTACCTGAAGTAGACTGGAGCGTACAACGCCGAAACGTCGTAAACATGGTAATAAAGACGATAACATTTCGAACAGTTAAAAAATGTAGATACAAACTCATCACAGACAAACCAACTCATTCGCACTCATCAACCAAACTAACAAAAGATCAATAAATAAAATCAATACAGAATAGTTGATGTTTTAATGCCATGGTTCCAAACCCCAGGTAAAGTACCCCAGTGGGATAATTCGCCCATATTTTGAGGGTAATGGATGTTTGGTTTGATAAGAGGCAATCAGCTTGTAATTTCACACTGTGCCAAATTATTAACGAGACAGCATTTCAAGAAAGAATTCCCCCTACCCCAATAATTCCAACAATGAATGGGTAAGAAATCCATATCTTGTGAGTGAAGATATCATTTCTGATGAGGACTATCTAGAAAAAGAAGACTTTCTCCCACTCAGGATGAACAATGCATGGAAGCTTGGTTATAAGACCAAGTCTGTACGAGACACCTTTTGGATCTCTCGTCTGCAGGATATACCAACACTAGCCTCTAGAGCAGTACAAATTTTCATAGGATTTTCAACCACTTATCTGTGTGAACAGGCTTGGAATGAAGACCAAGAAACGTAGCAGACTCAACGTGGCAAACGGCGCCCAAATAACTCTTTCAGTCACAAATCCAAGAATAAATACACTGGCACAGGCAATACAAGCTCAACACTCACATTAAGACTCACGGCTAGTTTACGCCTACTCTACCGCTGATTATTGTAGATTGGTACTATTGTATTGAATAATTTCCATTAACTTTGTCTGCTTTTGATGTATGAAAATATAATTACTTCTTTTCCTACATTACGGGTATTTGTTCATTGGGGTAATGGATAATAGTGAAATTTTATTTTGGGTAATCGCAGCAAAAAGTTTGGGAACCAATATTTTAATGTGTTTAAAAAATATTTACTGCCTAAATAATCTGAATTTAAAACATCTTTTATAAATATGCATATTCTAATATTTAAATATATGTTAGTGCATACAAATGCGTGTGTGTACTTATTTCTTGAACATTCACTTACATTTATTATCGTTGAAGCTACATTAAGTTCACTTTGTCACTTGGGACGATGAATCACCGAAAGCTTTATCAATCGAGCATTGATATTGTAGGAATCAATAGTGAGAAAGTCAGCAGGTGATGAGTAGTAATTTTAGATACAGTTCAAATGGACATGGGTTTCTTTCTCCTATGGGAAATGTCCTAACACGCCAAGGATCTCGTTTCAGTATATAAAGAACTCAAATTATGTATTAAATGGACCCAATTTACTTAACTAACGAATAGTTTGACTGGCTTAATTTTTCTCTGTGCCTTGGTTCAAACGTTCTACACGGACAGCCTATTCGCAAGAATTCATGCTTTATGCAAGAGACTTCCGGTAGGAGTTTTTTTTATCTTAGCACTTGAAGTCTCTGGTTAACTTTTATCTTTCTTACATAACTTTATGAACTGCATTTCTTTCCTTCTCTTACACTTATACAACAGCGAAAATAACGCTCTACCTTGTGCAGTTATCGAGCCTTGTAAAGTGAGTGGAGAATGTTAAGTGTAACATCCAGTGTGAGATAAATTGTCGTTTAAATTAGAAAAAAATGAAAGTAATACTTACATTTAATTTTACCAGAAATTACTGAAATTGCACAAAAATATCTTGAAATTTAAAAAATAAATTTATTCAATAAAATCGCCATTGGCTTCAACAACGGCCTATGGACGACTTCGGAATCTCCTGCATCTCGTCTCCCTTATTGAAGCTGCTGAATGCTGCCATAATCTTTACCTTCAGTTCATTTTGGTCTTACAAATAGTTTTGATAGTCGCTTGCTCAACTTCACCCGACGCATAATAATCAAGGAGCTTGAAGTCTGGGAAGTTAGGTGACCAGATGTAGTGGATGATGTGGTTGCAGAAATTATGAGATAGACATGATTGGGTTATCCTTCTTGTGTGGCATGGTGCAGAATTTGTTGCCATACATAGGGTCTTCTAGCAGCCACCCTATTTAACAGAGGCAGCACTACCTCATCTAGGTTCTTGGTGTAGGTCTCCATGTTGAGTCTGAGGCCCTGTGGGGAGATAAATGGAAACATAATATTGTCAGCACTAGTGATCACTTCAACTATCTTCGTAATCACTATTAGACTTAACCAACTCTTTTCGAATCTTTTGCACTCTTCTCAGATTGACTCCCAAACACTCTGAAATATTCTTATCAGAGATTCTGATGCGAATGCTAAGCAGTAGAGTTCCAAATTCCTGGTGGAGGGAATTGTGTCATGGTGCTTTTACAGGCATTGACACTGCGGAAATATGTTTAATATGCTCACAGATGGTGCCCAACTGACTCTACTATACTCTGCGGTCGACAAAATCAAAAACATTCAACAAGAATAAGCGAAATTAAAAATATAAAATGATGAAAATGTACTCATCTCACCCTGTAATAGGCAGATCTTTCCAACAAACAGAAGGGTCATTTCATGTCAATTCAACAGGGCATTATATCCACCTACACTGAGTTACTTGAAATTTGGCACAAATGTTCCCCTTCACATGTTAGGAACGTGTATCAAATTATTTTGTGCTAGACCTTACCGTTCTGATTTTAGGGGTGGGGCGATATAATTTTCCTATTTTGTTTCTAAATTAAGGTCATGCAGCGTCGCAGAATCTCAATGTATACTTCCATATATTCAATACTTCTGACATTTGATATGTAAAGCTTATTTGCACTGTAGAGTACAAAAATCAAACTATTCATCACTTTTTAAATTCTTTTTTTATATTTTTTACAATTTTTCAAAATTATTTTCATAAAACAAAAACATTTGAATTTTTTCATTCAGAAAAATGTGATAATAAAAATGAAAACACAAAGAGTTTTAAAAACATTACATTTTAAACTACAGTGTGCACTAAATTTTGTCGTATATATAGACAATTGTTTTGGATAAAACGTTTTGCACAGATAATTTATCCGTCTTGAACAAATGATAAACTATACCATTTTGTGTTGTAGGGACTTCAACAGTGCACAGAATATTCGTTAATAGCAAAGATATACCCTTAAAATCTTTTTTCCTGCAAAATGAACGTGATGGAAGAGCTGGACGCATGCACTTCATCAGTCTTTTTCCTCCGTATCAATTTCCAGGACCATGCCAATCCAAATTATTATTGTCGCACATGCAGCAAAGATATCCTGAAACAACAAATTTCGTTGGTTTTTCTTCAGCCTCATAGAGAAGTCATATATTAGGTCATGCCTTTCATTTTCGCTACATTGTTTCATGGCTATTATATCTTCGACGAGTGGAATAAATTGATGAAAACTTCTTGTTTCTGGGATTGTTGATGTATTTTCAAATGTCATGCTGAAGTTCCTCCTTGCTTCTTTAACTTCTTCCTTTTCAACCAGAATGAATTTGATAGCTTCAGTTGCAGATTTGCAATATTCAAACATAGATTCTGTGCAAAGGATTTGTTTGGTAGTAGGTGTTCGGGCACTTTCTTTTAACAGTATCTTTTTTACTGTCCCACCTTTGCCATCACACGGTTGTTTACCATGACTTGTCGCAAAGAAAGTCCATTTTGCATTGAGTTCAAAATCTTTCTGACGGTTGCAGAAATTAGCAACTTTCCTATAACTTTTGTATTACTTTGCGCAACTATCAGAAAATTACTCATTTTTTATATTTGGAAAGGTAACTTTGATTACCGTTTTTTTCTGTACCATATAAACAAATGCTACATCATGTGAGTTGTCACTTGATGCAGAAACATTGATTTTGCATGGCGTTTTCAAGCTTAAAGTAGAGTACCACAGGATGTAAAGTATATTGTAATGTACTCCAATGAAAACTATGGATCTTGTTTTGAACTACAAATTTGTGGTTCTCGGCAAGATCACTCAGGAACAAAACTTTTCTATCACTGATCTCCTCCTGCCATTTCTCATAATACCTAGATTGTTTTTAGCCATGTCAGAATGAAGTGCTAATTTATTCAGTTGAAAAACAACTAAATTAATGTAAGTTTGACAGGATTCCTTTTATACGGTCAAAGGTGACCTGTCAATTGCTGTCCAATGGGAAAATTCTTTTGATTTAGTATTATCAATATATCATTCGATGATGTCATAAAAGATTTTTCAAGCTACCCTGATGGTTTAGGACAATTTGAGCACCTATGAATCATACTCTCTCTGTTACTGGTATTATATACAGTATATTTCAATAGATCTTGATATGATGCATTCAGTGGTTCCTGTAATAATTTCATGTTTTGGTGGATAGTGCATACACATAAAGCATGTGTACCTGCACTACGAGCAAGGACCCACTATTTCGACCTTAGACTACAAAATGTTGAAAATTTCAAGGATACCTTGAATGCTCTAAAGAGCTTATTTAGGTTGCACGAGATTAATCTCTTCAGCTGATGAATATCACATTTAATACTAACGTAGTCTTTCTTGTCTGGCATCAGTCGAGTATATTCATCATTTTGGTAAAAAGCTTCCACTAGCTGTGCAATATCAGCAGGCAAGGACTTGCCCCTTTTTGGTTCTAGCACAGCTAAAATACCTCTTTCCAAACACAATCTGCGAGCCTTGCTTACAATTGTTTGGTGACCAGTCGGTAGGGGCCAGTGTCAAGATCTGCATTTTCATATTAGTTGATTCCATTTTAACTTTTGCTACAAAAATCTCTGTCATTTTATCAAAGCACTTAGTTTTATCTAAAATTACGTTTCTTTATTTCAAAGCCTCATCATTCAACAGCTCTTGGTCAAAGTTTAATGACCTGTCTACTTTGGTCTTTATACATTGCATTGTAGATCTTTCTCTTACCTAAACAAGCTTTTCCAGATTAATGAACCCTTTGTGTTTTCAGTGGATAAATTGTAATAGCAGAGAAACAGCCATTGCTATCTCTCTTCTCTGTTTCCACAGAAGAACTTGTATCAAGCTCTTTCATTTCCTCATTTGATACACGTCCTAGTTTTTCATTATTACTTCCCTTTTCTGATTTTGCAAAATCAGAATGTATTTTATCATCTGATACACGTCTTGCTTCTTCATCATCAAATTTACTGATTTTTATTCGACAATTAGCGCAGAGCTTTGTGCCTGGGATTAGTATTAACTTAGTTTTTGCCTTGTCTGTTATCTCCAATGAAATTGCTTTCATTTGCTTTTTATGATTTCTAAATGAATTACATGTTTATGATGGTAACAGATAGTCTGTATTTTATCCTCACCAAGTCCTGTTCTATACGCAATAAGCTTTACATCCATTGATTCAAACTGATCAACTTAAATCAATCTAATCTGTTTATCATGGAATAAACTATGTCACGTTTTAACTGTTAGTTCAGTACAATTAGAATAATTCATCTTTAACTAAAAAACCTACTGTACTTCGATCATCCTGTATGAGCTAGTAAAAATGCAAGGTAGTTAGGAAAATGCCACCTTGGATACTGAATGGTAAGTAACTGATGCTTCAGGACCAGACAAACCGGTGCACGTTCTAGTCACAGAAAGGTCATTCAAAATTCCAGTTTGATATGATTTCATCTTTATGACATTTATGGCCTGGGTACCACAGATCTTACCACGACCAAGATAGTGTCAAAGAGAGTTAAGGGACTAGCTAAAAATGAAAAACTCTTTAATACAATTTTAAGTTGTTTTAAGGAATTTTTGTACATTTAACAATATTTATCAGTTTTTTAGAATGAAAAAAACATGTTTTTGTTCCATAAATTTATCATTAAATTTTGTAAAAATATTAAAATAAGAATTACTAAATAGCTCACAAACAGTAATGAAATCATTTCTTTCAATTTCATAAATATATTTAGTGACATAAATATTTTTTGCTCTGTTGGTTACCCTACTAAATGCCATGTCTATATACACAACAAAATTTACTACATTGTAGTTTCAAATGTAATATTTTAAAGACTTTGTATATTCATTTTTATTGTCACTTTCTTCTGAATGAAAAAAAATCAAATGTGTATGTTTCATGACAATGACTTATCAAAATAAAATTTTAAAAGCATAAATTAAAATAATTTCTTTCAACTTCATGTGTTTAGTGCAATCTACAAATATTCTATGTACTGTTGATTATCATACATGAGGCAATGTTTTACCACTTGTTAAAGGCAATCTATCCGTGCAAAAAGCATATCTCACAAATATATTTAAATTATTTAAATTAATTAAAACAATTTTGTTGAATAGTTTATGAAGTCAGCATTTGAGAGCTCATGGAGCATTAGAATAATTGTATTTAATTATAATTTTTCACTAAAATCCTGTCCGTAAAAAGGAAAAACCTTTAAAATTGGCAGGATCATATCTTGTCAAGTAGAATGAAACCCCTCACAAAATTCTTTAGTGAACCTGAACAGGGATAGAAGAGAATTGGAGGGGAAGGTTTTTCAAAAGACTGACCGTAGGCTAAAAAGGGGGAAGTTGTTGATTTTGGTGTCATGCATTTGGGTGGATAAAATAAAATTTTCTATTACCTATAAGGTTAAAATACTACGTTTGTTCTACATACCAAATTTTAGAAATAATGAATCTACGGATGTATTTTTAAATTATTTTAAAAACAGCGAGATTCTGAGACGCTGCGCAGCCTTAATTTAGAGACAAAACAGAAAAATAGGAAAATTATACCGCCTCTCTCCCTAAAATTGCAACGGTAAGGTTTACCACAAAATAATTTGGCACACTTTCTTAATTCATGAGGGGGAACATTTAAGCCAAATATCAAGTAATATGGTATCAGTGGGTGCAGATTTTAACTTTTTGTTAGTGTTTTGTCACGGAATAACCCAGAATTGAAAAGTTATAAAATAAATAACAAGAAAAAAAAGAATAAACTAGGCAAAATCTAATATGAATAAAGCAGCCAATATATTAAAGGAAAATTAACAAAAATATCAAAACATTCACAAAGAAGAAATTCAATGTTAAACTCAAGATCGAATTTGAAAGCAAACATAACATTCTTACTTCAAGTCTAGACAGACTGGGACAGATGAAACCAAGAACAGGTTTATCTTATTGGCTAGTAAAAGATCTCAGCATGCATTTGTGTGCTTCTATTAAATACACTGGGGAGGCGAAAGTATTTTAACGTCGCCCCATCATTAGAAACAACAAAACTTTTATATACATTAGTATAAAAGAACTTCTTTATATTTAGTAAAGAATGCTACCGAATAGAGAGAAATGGGTAGAGAATGATTGTGTACCTCCAGTTTACCAAGTCTGGGGGTGATAATCTGGTCATTCAAATTTCTAACTTTCTGTTACCTCGGCTAGAACGTCCTCTGCTGTTCCTCTTATGGCAAATACTAGTCGACCTGATCAACTCGAGCATATTAAACCCAAATCCACAGTGTCAAGAAACATTTGCATGTCTCCACACGTCCATTAAAAAGCTGATAATCTTTTACTATCGAAAAAGAAAAATTAGAATAATCTGCAGGTTACTTTTTCATTTTGATCAATTCTTTTTCACTATCCAGAATCCGGATCAAGAAAGACCAGTATCCTATTTTCTCTAATCCAGAAAATATTCGATGGATACCAATCATATTCCAAATAAACTAATCTTTTTGTCATATTGGTAGGGATATAAAGTTAAGAAGAAAATAAAAAAGCAACAGAGATAAAAAAAAAAAAAAGAAGCTCACGGTTCAAATATGAGGTCAGGTTCTTGCTAAATCCTTGAGATTTTTCAATTTGATATCCAAAATCTCAGCTTTCAGGATTTTGTTTTTAATACAAAACACCAAACAAAACGTTGTTTTAAAACGTTGTATGTTTACAGATTCTCGGCTGTCGTCACTTGCAATGGATTAAGAAACTATTTGTATTTGATGCTATAATTCATAAATAACAGTAATCATGTTTTGAAATATTGCATGAAACTAATTCATATTAAAGAATCGTATATTACTAAAAAAGGTGTCTTCGAATACATTACATATGTAGTCACTAACAATGGCTATAAAAGTCATTTATTTGTGTATTTTATGATGCAAATACACTAACATGTTTATGTATATTTATTAATTAAAACATTGCATGACGCGAAAACTAGAATATCTGCTTGAAACGCCGAGGTTTCATGCTGTAATATGTCGTTACTGTCAAGAGATAAGTTTTTGAAATCTTATATAAAGCGATTAAAAGTGAACATTAATCAAAGAACAGTTTTCTGTCTTAGCAAAACAAAAACGATTATAGAAACATCCGACTGCAATGCAACTGAAGAATTTGAATCAATTAAAATACGTTAGGCCAACCCTCGACCAAGATGGAGCCATCCAGAATGCAATGCGAGTACTGCATTGACAACAATTGCGATGACTCAGTTGAAACTTTTCTAGAAAGACGGAAAGCTTTCTGTAAAAAAAATAAACTGACAGTTTTGAATTCTCGTCTCTTGTCCATTTTTCTTTATGCATGAGAATCATGGACTCTAAAGGCATAACTACAAAGGTAGATCAAAGCCGCAAAGATGAGATTCTTCAGGTGTTTTCTTCGTATTTCCTTCAGCGACTGCTTCACAAATGAAAATGAGCATATAAAAGAGAATGATCAGATAAACATGTACTGAGACGAGTTGACCACTATAAAAATTAGAAAGCTGAAATGAGATGGCCACGTAACCAGATTTCAATGATTTCTCCACGACCATTTTATGGAAAACGGTACAAGAAGAAAGAAGGTGACGCAAAAGAAAAGTGGTTGGATCATGTCTTCGAATAGACTAGTGGAAGTTTTACGTAGAAACCAGGGCTGTCCAATAGCCGGAACCAAAAGAAGCATATTCTCCAGTAAGCCACCATGCATTTACGACCCTGCTGGTTTATGAAACAGGATGAAGTTAAAATTATAAAGAACTAATGACCGAAAGTGTATCCCGAGAACGCAGGCTAGAATTCGTGTCATTCTTTTTCAGATAATACGAAAGCATAATTCAGAGGTGTACTGAGTTTCATATTCAGAGGATACGCTGCTACAACGGTCTTGTGCCATGCTAAATTAAAATTTGTAGATAACTACCTATACACTGGATGGTATTTTTTGCAATGTGTTGTTATTTTTAGCTTTGATTATGCACAGAGTGATACAAAGATCACTTAAAAATAATAGACTTCCAAACAGATGACTGGCGATAGGACCAGAATAGGAGATGATGAGATTTATACGTTTGGGAAGGGAATCTCACTTGATATTTTTAACAAAATTAAAACTGACTTTCGATATATTCTGTGTGATAAGAAATTCTTATTGCTCTAGAAAAATTGATTTTCTGTCTTATAACTGGAGCGATGTGTTGACAGGAGACAAGGATTTGCTCTAAGTCTATCATTTAGCGACGAATTCTTTTAATCTGGCCGTCCAGGCCAATTACTGAATTCATAAGATCATTTCTTTGCTTTAAAAGCTAAAATGTCGATTTGACATATCGAACGAACACAAAACAAAATTTCAGCTTTGACGTCTTAACCACTAGATTGATTTTCTTCAGGATCAATAACGCGGGCAACAACAGTGCAGCTGCTGTCGAGATGAACAAGTTATAATATATCGATCAATAATCGAAAGTCGTGATTAAAATGAAATTACTTCTTCGAAATTTGAAATAATCGTTAATGTACAAATATCTTTGAATTTAAGATCCTCCAATTTCAGAAAACAACTCTTGAAATATATTCTTCTTTACGAATGCTGATTTTATTTTTCTCTGTTGTTGTAATTATAACAGTCATTTAGGATCATTGTTATAAAAACATTCCGTTATATTAGAGAGATTTTTTTATATTTTATAGACTTCTAACTACCTATCTATCTACATGCATATGTGTGTGTGCGTGTGTGTGCGTGTATTTGATGAGGTTGTGAGAAAGTGCCCATACAATCAGGAAATGATTAAAAAAAACCTCCCTAAATTACTGAGATTTTAGAAACTTGTGGGACTTCTGACAGATAGGTAAATAGATACAGAGATATTCTTTCAGCACTTTTAATTGTTGAATCCCTGTGTCCAGACACGATGCCTGAACACTTCTTGCGGACACTGCTATTGTTTCAAAAGTTATAGTTGTATGAAGCATATATATATATATATATATATATATATATATATATATATATATATATTGTTAAATATAAGAGACAATGAATGTCTATTATGTTTAATCATGAGCCGTTCTAAACATCGTATTTTTGCTTTAATTTCAGTTGAAAATAAAGACAAAAATCCTCCAACATTTGGATAATTATTTATTGATTTTCTTCTAAGCTTTCGGCTCACATGAGCCATATTCAGAGAGGTTGTTTAAACTAAAATATTATAACATCCACCATCACCGACGATTTTATTTTGTGTTGACATAAAACTCCGCTTGGCAACGGCAATAGTTACCAAAAATGATAAACGCAGTTCTTAAATTTGCGATGCGGTTTTATGACGTTACACCGCGTGATAGCGCGAAATGACAAGAAAACCTTGTAGTCAAATGCAATGTAATATGTTATTTCCTGTTTTAAAGTTGATTTTATTGAGTGTTGGTTGTTTTGATTTGATGTACATGGCCTACAATATCTGAGGGTTCCTCTTACTGTGTGTATGAGTAAGGATCACCGTATTGTTGACCAAGATCTGTCTGATATTACCTACATGTTTATGTTATTCAGAGAAATGTTGTTTAATAGTACTCTGATCAGAAAGATGACATGTAAGTCTACGGGAGAGCGTGGTTGTAGTAAAACCAATATATGTACTAGGTTTTTGATTAGTATCAGAGATGCAATCTCTGAATGGGCATGTAAATTGGTACACTACATTGGTTTTTTTGTAGAGAATTTAGTTTAGTGCTTGTTGGGTTATTATAGACTATGAGGTCAATTGTTTTAAACAGTTCCCAAAGATGGAAGATAAGATTTAACTACCACATGTTGTCTTTAAACAACAGTAAATACAGTAAAATTACTGCTTTATCGATATCTATATATATAAAAGGCAATCTGTGAGTCTGTGTGTGACTGTTCCCTATGCACGCCTACATTTTTTAAGCTACGCCATTCAAACTTTCTAGGGAAACATATCTGCAGGGAAATCAGGTCGACAAATACCTTTTGAGTTTTGAGTTCAGCAATTTTCCCTTGCGCACTTTTTGGCCAATGGAGCTGATTGTTTACATTTACTCTAACATTTAAGATCTAAGATGGTTGCAGTGTTATGTCACAGAAATCAAATACACGTGTCAAATGCGACTAAATTATTTTTATTTAAACAAAATGAGCCTTTATAATTAATTTTAATTACGACATTTTAAAAATTCATTTGGTCAACAAAATATGTAAAAAAAAAATAAACTGACTGTTTTGAATTCTCGTCTCTTGTCCATTTTTCTTTATGCATGAGAATCATGGACTCTAAAAGCATAATTACAAAGGCAATGGTTAATTTAATTATTTAAGTCTTTTTTTTCAGATTTAATATTTCATACTTCAAAAAATAAAATTTCAAAAAATAAAGTTTTTTTTGCTAAATATTTCATGCAGGAAATCAACTGTCTGTAATTCATGTGGCATTAATGTAACCTTTTCCTCTAAAATTAAATGTCTATACATTTGTAAATATTCTTCGAAAATTTCTGAACTGACAGCGTAATAGTTTTTATATTTCTGATTTCAGTAAAACAAAATAATTGATTTTTATTTTTATGTTAAATTCATTTAGTCAACAAAAAATTTAAATATTTCCCCTCATAATTTTGAAACAAAAACAAACGCAATGTTGTTTACAATGTCACGAAAAACATCAAATCACCTTTACGCAAAACAAAATAAAAAAAAATTTTTAATGGAATTTTTAATCAATTTTGAAACAATAAATTTTTATATAATTATTTTTTATATAACCGAGTTTTAAAGGATTTTATCCATTTAATATAATAAACATTATTTCATTACAAGATTTAATGCTTGTGTGAGTATTGTAAACATTGCGTTCCAAGTAATTTAGCAACCATCTTCGATTAAAGTAACAGGTGTACTCAGTTTTTGTAGATTTTTTTCACATGCCTCCTAAAAAAAGAGTTCGGTTGGGGCGTATGACTATCTACACTTAAAACAGATAAACTTCTATCCTATTTATTACTAACTCCACTTTCTGCAAATGTTTTCTATTCATTTCCAGATCAAAGAACCTCCACCCCCTTAGAAGGAGACAAAAGTATGACCGGCACTGAAACTACACTTTATACTCCGTTCGAATACTACAGCAACATGCATTCAATTTTTATTTTTTATTTTTATTTTATTTAAAATTTTTAACTTTAAGATATTAATTTTCCTTACATTTTTATGTACATGTAATATTTGAATATTTAAATTTCCAAGACTTATGATTTACGCCCCTTTGATTCTTCTCCCTGCATTTTATTATTTTAATTTTGTTATTTTTATGTTTATTTTAAATTTTAAATTTTAGATTTTTATCCATATGCAACCTTTGAATATTTAAATTCTTAATCTTGTTATTAAAAAAGCAGTAACTTAACTTTTTAAGATTTAATTCCCATGAACATCGACTGAACTTAAATTCAAATCTTTACTGCCAGTTGAAAATATGCACCTGATGATTATATAACGCATGAAACCCCGAGTCATGGTACAGATGGAGGATAATATGTATATTTATTAATATATATATATATCGTTCATTCAGCAATGAAATTGAACACTCTCGGCTGCTGGCGTGGGTTTACACGTATATAACACGCTAAAGTCCGCCTTCTTTCACCGAGCGTCCATAGCTTAGCCCACTGATATCAATTCGCTCGGAGATCAATCCTGGTTAGAAGCAATCGAAGGTATAACCGTACCGGCGAAACAAATATGTCTGTGAATGACTATATGTTAATATATTTAATACAGCTCTGTTCATACGTTGAGCACTATTTTTTTACCACCTGAATCATAATACCATACATATGTACACCCTCGTCATATGTTTTTTTTTTCGTCACTATATATATATTGTCGTTAAAAGAACATGGTGAAAATATATCTCAAGGTTAATAAAGATTTTATCAACAAAATCGTTATTATTAGGACGAAAAATGTTTCTATTATTAAATTTTCTTTTTTAATCTTTTCTAAAATCTTCCCGATATTGGGATGTTTTCTTTTTTCAGCGGGTCTGAGTTCGAATTTCAATTGAATTCCTTGCATTCACATACGCGCAAATACCCTTGAGAAAGGTATTAATCCGTCGCTTCCCTCCAGTTATGGGTTAAATAACAGGATAGGTTGTGTTCTATAGCCTTGGCTGGCAACCAGTATACTGCAGAAAGCAATGTCAACCTACTGCGGGATAATCTTCTGCCCAGTCAGTCATGTCTGTTTCGAGACATGATCGGCCAACGCGTGTATCACGTATGGCACTTAACTGACTGACTGAATTAGTAAAGTACATATTAGTGTCTTTTTTGCGATGAAAAATAACACTGAATTGTAAATTCTTACAAAAATCAGATTATAATCAGATTTTAATTAAACTTTCAGGATTTATTCACAAATAAATTATTTAGAAACATTTAATTTTTTTCTAAACCTTGGTAAAACTTTTGTTAATCCACCCCGCTACGTTCTCAGTTATTTCATGAAAATTTCGAGAAATTCATGTTTGTAGGGCTTAATGCTTATATTACTTATTTGTGCGTGGGTGGTGTAGTAGATATCGGTCTAGAAAAGAGAAATTGACGATCCGAGTTCTAATTTCAGTTCAATTGAGTTGGTTGCGCAATACTCTTGAGAAAAGATATTAATCCATGTCTTCCTACCAGATATAGACTAAATAGCAGGACATTATTGGATTCTTTCGAAAAATGGTCGCCCAAATGTGAATCACGTATGGCATTTAACTGATTGTGTATCCCAAATATGAGATACTAAATTATTAACGAAAATAAGAACAATAGGTCAACGTATTAAAAAGAATAATGGCATTTAGTCATATCTGAAATGAAATAGTAAAAGAGTCTTCTTTATTTTTCTTCTGAAACTCCATGACTAGAACATAAGAGAGATGCTCTAGTTATGTTCATGATCAACTAAATATTATTGGTTAGTATAGCTAAAAGGTATTGTGTTTCTTCAAGAGACTAGGTAAAGAAAACTTCTTCAAAAAACCTGAGAACCATTTAAGTAAACTTTTTGTGCTAATAGTCGGGAGTGCTTATAAACGCGCGCCAACCCATTATAGACTGATTGCTTCTATTAATTATATTTTTTGTTGAGAGACATTTTTAAGCTGCTGTGAAAAATATGCCACTTTCAACGAATATATAATCTGAGATTCTCGCTACTTTTAAGAAGTTTTCCATGAATTTTCAAATTCTGTCGTAGAATATAAAATGAAATCAACCAAAACTTATATTAATAAAAGAAGCACAAATAATAAATGTAACGACTGCAAAACTACACGTGAACAGTTTTGTTTACGCCAGATATTCTGAGAAGTAGAATATTCTTTAAATTATTTTGGTATATTTCAGAACTAAAAGAAAATCTCACGTTAAAACTTTTCGAAAGAAAAACTAGAAAGATGGATGGAAAGGAAAGAAATTCAGGTGAGAGTAAGGTTGAAGCTGATAGCCATAATTTCGAAATTTTCTTCTGTCATCTATCGTATTCTATCATTTACAATTCCCTTTCATTCGCAATTCCCTTTCATTTGTAGTTCTTAGTAAATGCCATGAATTTGTTAATTCTCGTAAAAATTGTTCTATCATTAATACAATCTTGCCAGTCAAAGTATGCGTTGTTTCTTCTGTTCCATGTGGGTAACACATTTTCCGAGTCTTGCTTGTTCATTATGTGCCACAAAAATATCCTGTCTTTTTCTGATGTTAAGTATAAGTGCCCCTTTTTCTTTTGATTTTCTCTAAAAATTCGTCTGTCTATTACATTCCCACCGTCCTTCAGTATGACCACATATTTTGTTGTTTTAGGTTTCTTGTTCATCCGTAAGGAGATTTTCTATCATATTGCAATACAGGGTCCCTGATATTACATAGAAGTTCAGCATTCTTTTCGTTGCTTCTAAAGGAATTTCTCTGTTTCATAATATTTGGTTTATTTTTCGGAAAGCATCATTCGCTACATCAATGCGCCTTCGGATTTCAATGTCGCACTTAGATTTTCTGTCAAAGAATTTCCCAGTTATTGACATTGTTGTACTTGTATGATTTTGGTGTCTCCAATTTTTACTTTTCTTTTTGTAAGCTATACATTCTATATTTTTGCAACTGATGCTTAATGGTTTCTTAGGGATTTCTTTTCTACCTTGCGTATAAGTTATTGGACTTTCTTTACTGTGTTAGCTATCAACACTAGGTTATTTGCATATTTGTTGTTGTAACTCTCTCGAAAATCTTTTCACTATATATATTGAAGAATTCGGCGATGAAAATAAGCCCTTTTATCTTTTTTAATATTTGCTAGAGATTTTCTATCCGTATTAAGAGTGTTTAATGCCAGTATAGATTTTGGGTTGTTGTTCAATATATCTAAACTTATTTATAAATGCAACTTTGTGTGTGTGTGTGTGTGTGTGTGTGTGTGTGTGTGTGTGTGTGTGTGTGTTACCTATAGACTCCGAAATGGCTGAACCGATTTTCTTGAAAATTTACACAGTTGTACTATAAGCGTCTGCGAGCGTTCTTAGCTAGGTTTTGTGTCGCGGTACCCCCGATAAATATCGAAAATTGATAACCGAAAAAATCGGGTTATAGAAGGAGTGGTACGATTTTAATCAAATTTGATACACTCATATACAAAGACATAAGAAACAATATTCAGAAGTTTCAAGGTTGCAGTTCTTACAATAGTGCAGAAAATCGATAATATATATATATATATATATATATATATATATATATATATATATATATATATGTGTCTAAAAGGCAAGATGTTTGTATTTGTGTCTGTTTATCTGCCTGTATGTCTGTATTTTTTCAACCCTTTTATTTTAGTTTTTGCTTCGGGTTTGGCTCTAAGTAGGTATAATTGTAGTTCTTAGTCTCAGCCATGATACCATATTTGATATCGATACCAGGAAATCAAAATTTGACTTACATCCATTCATTTTTCTTTCAGTCTACTGTTTCTCTTTAACCGGAAACAACTATTGCTTTTTAGTCTTTCGTGCCAACGTCCAAAGCGTCTGAGCTCCAGGACCATGGATTAATTTTAAAGCTTTCATTTCACCCGAGCAACGCCGGGCTATACTGCTAGTATAATTATATCACAAATCTCACGTCTTTTTTTTACATTTTGTAACACCCTGTATCATGTGTTGTTTAAATTTAGATGAGATTAATATTTGTCTCAGGTTTTTTGGTTGGTGCTCACTCTTAATCATTTTTGTCGTTTTTAATATATTTATCATTTTATCACTTTTTTAAACAGGACAATGTTTCTAAATTTCTGTAAATAATTCTGGGTTGATCCTGTTGTATGCTGAGACATATGCTAAAGTTTACTCGATGTTACATTTCTTTGTGTTTTGTAGTTCCTCTAGAAGTAGTTTTTTTCTGCTAGTTCATTGTAGAGTGTCATGTAGTTTTTCTAGGCGGGTTTTTCAGAGCTGTTTGTCAGCCATTTGTCCTTTGAATTTGAAATTATCAGAGAACAGAAAACACTTTATATCACAAAACATCATCCAATGCAATCAAGGTAAATTTAAAATTATGCAATTACATCAGACAAATATTTATTCTTACCTAAAGATACAAGGAAAAACTTCATAAACAAATTTATACCAGCACTTAATAGATCATAACACACACACACACACACACACAGACACACACACAGACACACTCCGCTTGGCAACGGCAATAGTTACCAAAAATAATAAACGCAGTTCTCAAATTTGCAATGCGGAGTTTTATGTCAACACAAAATAAAATCGTCGGGGATGGTGGATGTTATTGTATTACAGTCTAAATAACCTCTCTGAAGATGGCTCATGTGAGCCGAAAGCTTAGAAGCAAATTAATAAAAAATTATCCAAATTTGGAGAATTTTTATCTTTATTTTCAACTGAAATGCAAGCCAAAATACGACGTTTAGAAGGATCATGATTAAACATAATAGACATTCATTGTCTCTTATATTTAACAGGATATGTTTAGAAAATTATTTCTTGCCTCGATACACTAAATATATATATATGTACTCGTTTTTATTCCTTTTAGGCCTCTCAGTATTAAATTAGTGGCAGACATACGGAATAAAAAAAAAAGATCTTGTGGAATCAATAGTAAAGATATTCAATTCTTCAAACTGTTTTTTGCGAGAAGATAAAGCGTCTTTCCCTACAGACTCTTGATAATATTGCTTATTGCACTGTCTCCTTAGTTTCATACCCCTGGGAAGGCCACTAGCAAAAAACAAAATGCTGCACATCTTTATAAGTATTTGCGAATATAACATTTGAAATTACTTATATATTAGCACGATTCTGTCTTTATTCAGAATTTTCCTAAAGTTGGAGCACACATTCACGTCGACAACAATGACAGTAAGAAAAAAAAGACATTTGTTGTCTTCTTTGCTCAAAGAGCGACAGATTCAACTCAAATCTGTGTTTCTCCCATGTTCATGTTTTGGTGAGGACTTGTAAGAAAGTAGATTCTTAGAAGTTCTCACGTGACGACCTTTCTGTACGTAGAAGTATCGATTTCGTTTAGCCTTTTCTCGTGTATTTTTCCTTGTTCGACATAAGATTCAATGTGTGTTCATCGAAATGAAACATACACATGATGACGCCACTTATTTGCATCTCAAATATATCTCCATTCACTCGCTTAAAAATCAAGTTATCTCAACACTAGTAAGATATTTACAACCGCCCGTTTATAGTTCAGAGATCACGTCAAAATGACGAGAAAAATGTCGGTAGCGACCAAAAAATGAATCTGTCCATGTTGAACGTGTTTAATAGTTATTCTTCTACTTCTTCTGGTTTTCTTCGAAACAGCTTTTAAGAAGCATGTGTCTTTGATTTCTTCCTAAAACGATGTCATTGTCATTGAGAAATGATAAGAGGAAATTGACAGGCGAGAGGAAGATGTAAATGATAGAGCGGGAAATTATCTGACGAATGTTAGGATATAAAAGCTCAAAGAAATAAGGAATAGAAAAACTCGAAACAAAAGAGGAAAACGATGGAAATCAGACGATATTGAAAGGAAAGATGAACGATTAAGATTCGAAGAGTACATTTTATTGTCTACGGCTATATCGTGTTGAAGACACTGGTTCCCGTCCGATTACCGAAGTTAAGCAACATCGAGCCTGATCAGTACTTAAATGGGTGACCATTTGGGAATACCAGGTGCTGTAAACGTAAGGACGAATAATGGTCCAGCGGTCCTGCAGATTTGGGGGTTGGTTGCATCCCTGCCCCGTAAAAAGCAGTTCGTTACAGAAACAGCAAGAAAAAGTTGCTGTCCTATGCACCATCTGGGTGTGATGGATAAGTGATGTTGATGATTATAAAGAAAAGGAACGAGAGAAAAATATTTAATAATTAGGTCAGCTGAAAAGAAATATAGTAAGGATAATTTTAGTTGCTTCTTTATAAAGAAACATTCAACATTGATAGAACAAATAATGCTATTATTGGTGCATTTATAAAAACACTCAGGTAAGAATCGTAGGTGATACATGTTTGAGCGTTCATGTCTCGAAGGAGACATGACTGACTGGGTAGAAGATTATCCCGCAGTAAGTTGCCATTACTTTCTGCGGTAGCCTGGTTGCCAACCAAGGCTATAGAAATCAATCTACCCTATTATTTAACACATAACTGGATTAATACCTGTGCGTAATTGAATTCCATGAATTCAACTAGAATTCGAACTCAGCTCCCCGAGTCGATATTAACTGCAACACAACTCACATCTTCATTTATAAAATACTTCGCTTAAAACATTTTTTAGTTGCTAATCTTGTGGCTCGAGCAAATTCATGCATAAGGAGAACCAAAGAGCTAAGTTCATCGGAGAAGAAAGTACTTGGAGAAGAGACATAGAGAAGCCACAGAGGTCCCACCCTTTTACTGTTAATCCAATAAAATCTAAACGCAAATTCTACTCCATCAGCTTCTTTTCTCGCACTTTCCGCCTGTGGAATTCCCTTCCGATTACTTGCTTCCCCGACAGCTACAATCTACAAGAATTTAAATGTAAAGTCAATAGTCATCTCCTATCTCACTAACCTGCATCCTCTCTGACATGTCCCTTCCTCTGTTCACTCCACCCTCATTAGTGTTCTCATCCTTCTCTTACCCACTTCCTGACACCCCCTATAATCTGTCACTCTTTCACATAACTTTTTTCCTATGTAACCCCCTGAAAAAAAGTGACAGTAAAATGCCTTGCTTGGGGCGAGAAGATTATAAAAAAATACTAAGAGAAAAAGTGTTAATAGCTGCAAGGGATAGGAGGTGTGGAGGGTCATGATCGTCTAAAGAAACACGGCACACAAAGAAAGAAAGAACAAGAAATGTGTGACTTGTGCGAAATTGTTCTTCACATAACCTACTCTATATTTAATTACTTTATATAAAATAGTCATAACTGATCCATCCATCGAAATATTACAAGTGTTTGCTATTTACTAATTCAATATTTTGTATTTTTATTTTGAGAATATTAGAAAAACGAGTAATTAGAATCAGTAAGTAATAAGAGTTGTCGAATGAGATGAAGATTCGCAAGAGAAAGCAAAAAAGTTTAAAGACAGAAAATAACAAAAGAAACAATATTTTGACAATAGAGAAATAATTGAAAAGACTATGAAATGAAAAGAGGAGAAAAGTGAAAAAAAGAGAAAGAAAAGACAAAAAATTAAAGACATTTGTAGATAGTGAAGAAAGTCATGAGGTTATCTTCCACTGATTCCGAAAATGATAAAGACAAACGGAAATGTCTGAAAGAAATTAAATAAATGCAGAATTGTATAGGAATAGAAAATGTCAGTATCAAAGGCGCCTTGGATATTGAATTATTAAGGTAGAATTTTATTGAGACCGAGGCAGGAACTGATTGTAGTTTATGCATCTGTCAATGTGGGTGTAATTCATACTGATTGTGACAATCCCAGGATTGTCTCAAAGAATAATATATTAAAGTATAGTCGAAAAATAACACGGAAATAAGGAAGATATATATTTTTTCCACACCCTTTAACTATATATAAACATGTACTCATACATACAAACAGAAACACGCACACACACACACACATGTATATATATATATATATATATATATATATAAGCATGCAGTGTAGATATAGAAGAATCCAAAGGTGTATCCTGTACATAAAGTGTTATGATAACTCTCTAGGAGAGCTCTAAATATATATATATATATATAAATACATATAGTGCAATTATATATGTAAAAATTAAGACAGACACGTTATTCCATGGTTAAGCTTAAACTACGGAATAACGTGTCTGTCTTTATATATATATATATATATATATATATATATTGGTAAAAGAAATAGAGGGTTGTTCAAAAAGTGTGAGAGGCCGTGAACGCTTTCTTTAAAGTGTATATTTACTGTTGTTGTTGTTATTATACATGTTATGATACATTAAGTGTCCATAATGGTATTTGTGACGCTACACGTGTTTCAAGTCTAAGATTGACTCTTTAGGCGAATAAATGTGTGGCTCTACGTATCGAGTTCCTTTTGTTTCTGAATGCCAAGCTGTAGTTTTATAAATAAGTAAGTGGAACAAATAAGAAAATAAATCAAATCAGTAAAATAAAATAAAATAAGATAAAATAAATCAAATGTTTGCGTGTTGTGCTTACCCCAATTTAAAATGATTTTGGTCTGGGGTTACCTTTTTAGTACGTTAAAATTATCTTCTCGTCGCCTTTGCTTATCTACAATCCTTTTCAGTGGTGTTTTTATTGCTTTGACGTTGTTTTTGAATTTGGTGTGTGTGTCTGTCTGTCTCTCTGTCTGTCTGTGTGTCTGTCTGTCTGCGTGTGTGTCTATGTGTCTGAGCGTTTTCTTCATTTGTCTTTATGTTTCAGAATTGTTATTTATGGGTCATCTGGTTCATTTTTATTGTTTGGGGTTATCTTTTCAATTTGGTGTGTGTGTAGGTATGTATGTGCATGTGTGTATGTATGTGTGTGTCTGTTTTTCAGTGTGTGTATTTTTCATGTCGTTTTGTTGAGCGAAGGCTTGTATTTTCTTATGAATCTTTCTTCCTGCATTATTAATATTTTGTAATCTGTATTTTGATACATAGGTATAACTTTGAATTTTCCATCATTACATTCATGCAAATGTTGGGAGACATATCATTTCCTGTTATATGATAAATCCTATATTGCTTTTATGAAAGGATATTTTATTATTCAAGCATTGTGCTGCTCCCACGTATATTTGTCGCATTTTAAAGCGTAAACTACATTTTTCGTGTTGCAGCTCAGATCCGATTTTATTTCGAATGTAGATGTGTTTTGGAACTGGAAGTATTTTCTTTCTTTAATTATGTTGCATACTCCACATCTTTTTTATTGCATTTTGTGACCCCCTGTGTTGTGTGTTGTTGCTCGAATTTCGATGAGGTGAGGATGTCTTTAATTTTGTGGGTTGACGTTTGCTGTTAATTATTTTGGTTGTCTTTAAGATTTATTTTATTTTTTCATTATTGTTGAGTAATTCCATGTTGATTTTGATGTTTGTGAATAATTCTGGATTGTTTTTGTTGGGTGTGGAAACGTATGCTCGAATGTTTTCTTCTTTTTCATGTTTTTCTTGTTGTTTTGTGGAATCCGGTATTTTTCTGCTAGTTGGAAATCCTTGTCTATTAGTAAGGTGGGGGTATCCTCTTATTTGTAATGTTTTTCGTAGTTCTTCTAGGCGTATTTTACGAGGGTTTTGTCGGTTACTATCGTGAAAATTCGTCGTGCTAGGGAATAGGAGATGTATTTTAAACAGCTTTTTGGATAGTGACTCCTAAATTGGAGGTATTGTTCGGTGTCTGTGGGTTTGTGGTAAATGTATGTGATGATATGATTGTTTTCGTTTTTTATGAGTATGTCTAGGAAGAGTAATTCTTTATAACTATATTCTAGCGTGAACTTGATTTTGGGGTGAAAGTTTTGTAGTAGATTGTGTAGTTTGTTTATGCACCCCCATGTTGATTTCCAAAAGATAAACAGTCATCCAGGAATCTCTTCCAAGATTTCGTGAATTTTGTTTTTATGCTTTCCCCATATTTATGCCCTATTTGGTTGTATAGGTTTTCTTCTAGATATGCTAGGGTGAGTGTTGCATATGTCGGTGCCATTTTCGTTCCCATCGCAGTACCTGTTGTTTGTAAATAATTGTTGTTGGAAGGAACTGTTGTAAAATTAGATCTATACTTTGCCAAATAAATTCTTTTGTGAAGCGTGTGGGGAGTATTTCTGGGTGTTTTTCTTTCCCAAATGCAATGGCTTGTTTTCCTAGTTCATGGTGTATGTTGCTGTACAGGCTGTTCACGTCAAAAGTTATTATGAGTGTATCTGGGTCTACTTTTTGTGGCATGAAGCTTAGGAAATGTATGCTGTCACTGAAGAAAGTGAAAGAACAAGTAGATTAAGACCCACCGTTCAAGTATTTAATAAAGGGAGCTTAATATTGTAATTTTGTTAATACAATAGTTTATAAAAGCATAATATCACTTAAAATGTTCATGTTTCAGAACAATGCTGTTCTTCTTCAGGTTATATGTTAAAATAAATGGTGAAAAAGATTTTTTAAATTTTCACTATGTATTTTAACATATCACCTGAAGAAGAACAGTATTGTTCAGAAATATGAACATTTTGTGCAGTGATATTATGCTTTTATAAATCATTGTAATAACAAAATTTATATATATATATATATATATTTAAAAACACTGGAGAACCCTCGGACCCCGCAAATTACCGATCTATCAGCCTTCTTCCGATTTTTGGCAGTGTTCGAAGCCATTATCAACGCCGAGGTGGTTCAGCATCCCACAGCACACAGGCTCCTCTCGGACAAGCAGTATGGGTTCCGCTTCACCAGGTCTACTGCTGATATGCTAACGACCAGCACCGAGTACATATATCAGGCACGCGACTGGAGTGGTGAAGCCCGAACCGTTGCTTTGGATATCTCTAAAGCGTTCGACAGAGTTTGACATGCTGGCCTTCTATGCAAACTGCGGAGCTATGGTATAACTGGACATTTGTTTGAGCTAATCCAGTCATTCCTCTCTAACCGCACAATGAAGGTGGTATTAAACGGACATGCCTCCCAGAACTACCATACGAACGCAGCTGTCCCTCAACGCTCTATCCTAGGTCCTACGCTCTTTCTGATATACATTAATGATCTCCCTGATTCCATAAGATCCCAAGTAGTTATGTACGCCGATGACACTACAGTTTACTCTCGCCTCGGCCAAAAATCTGTTGTAGGCGACAAAGCTAGCCTTGCAGCCGAGCTTGAAAAGGACCTCCAATCCGTAGTGGACTGGGGTAAGAAATGGCTCGTAAGCTTTAATGCTTCTAAAACAAAGCTACTATCAATTAACCATCATAGACAATCGCACGTACCTCCCATTAGCATGGACAAAGCTAGCCTCCCAGAGAGTAAAACACTACGCCACCTTGGTCTCACACTTACAGCGGACCTCAAATAGAATGACTATATCGAATCCATTGCTAAATCCGCTGCTATGAAAGTCGGTTCTCTGTGCAGTGCCTGGAAGTTTTTTTCCGTCTGAATCTATCTTGCACATTTATAAATCTACCATCCGCCCGTGCATTGGATACTGCTGCCATATCTGGTTGGGTGCTCCTGCTATTCTCCTCGGGATTCTCGACAAGGTACAGCGGAGGGTCTGTAATGTGATCGATACCAACTTGGCAGACCGCCTGCTGTCTCTCTCTCACCGGCGCGACGTGGCCTCCCTGTGTCTCTTCTATAGATACTTTCACAGCTTCTGCTCCAATGAACTTAGATCACTGCTGCCCCATAGACACGAATTTGCACGAGAAACTAGATTAGCAACTAGATCCCACACTTTTACAGTGAAACCGATAAAATGCAACCGCAACTTCTACTCCAATAGTTTCTTTTCTCGCACTGCCCTACTGTGGAATTCCTTTCCACATGATTGCTTCCCCGACGGCTACAATCTCCAGGAGTTTAAATGTAAGGTCAATAGACACCTCCGAACACACTAACTCGCTCCCATTCTTTCAAACACTCTTCCCATCTGCCCAAACCCTCTTCCTCGGTATCCTTACTCATCTGTCACCTTCCTTCTGACATTTCCTACATCTAACCACTCCTCCTCTTTACCTTCTCCTATGTAACCCCATGCGCAATAGTGGCAATGGAATGCCTTGCTTGGGATGAAATGATTAATATATATATGTATGTATGTATGTATGTATGTATGTGTGTGTGTGTTATTACTTTACGTATTATTTTCAATGGATACTCATATTTTAGTAGACGCTGCGCTTATTTTAAACTGTATTTTATTTTGTCTACTGACCTGTCTTTCTCCTAAAGTGGTTGCCACCCAAGCCTATGCAATCCAGTCAGTCCTACTATTTATTCATAACTCGGATGTTAGAAGATATGGATTCATACCTTCACCAAGGTTATTTGCAAATATGTTAATCTAACCAACCCAACCGAAATTTGAACGTAAACAATTCTCTTCTAATAACAATGAGTTAAAGAAACGCATACATTAATTTCCAAGCCAATATCTTATCGCTCGATTAAACAAATACTTGAAACCGTGGGTGGATAAAAGTGTACCTCGATACTTGCTTCCGTTGTCTAAAGCTCTTTTTATACATATGCAACGGTGCGTTTTAAGCAAGAAAACCCTAACACGATATCACAGTTTCATTGAACAATCATGTGTTAAGATAAGTTACGGATTGCCCGTCCTTGTATAGGGCACTGAGTGCTGGCCAGTCACCTCAAAGATAAAGAAGAGACATGTAGCAACAGAAATGTGATTCTGCAGAAGGACGTTGAAAAGATCACGAACTGAACAGGTGAGAAATGATAAAATTTAATAGAAAATAGAGACAAAAAGGACAATTATACTTAGCATCAGAATTAAATAGTTGAAAATTTCATAATGAGGAAAGAGTGCTTGGGAAATGTGATATTTAAAGGACAAATTGAAGGCAAGACGGATACAGGAAAAATGCATTTTGTGTAAATGGATGACAAAACAAGATAGGCGTGATAATAAAAAGACAAAATTTATTATGATCTACAAGAGACAAGTAGTTGTGGAGAGCCATAATCCTTAGATCCTGCAGAGACTTCTCACAGAGAAAAAGAAGAAGAAAATGGTAGACAAACATTTCATCCATAAATTTCTCATACTTTCTCTCTGTATATTTCTTTCTCTGTTTCTCATTTTCATATGTATTAACAAAATGCTAGATTAACGCACACACAGCTACCACCCTACACACATATATATATTTACGCTCTCATGCCCTGATTGAGTACTCTGGAAGAATGGTAGACTTTGAAAAAACAGTAGCTACTTTAGCATCTACGCATCGTTCATTCAATAATAAATTAGAACACTCTCAGCTATTGGCGTGTGTATACATGATATATCACACGTTAAAAGTCTGCCCCCTTCTACCGAGCGCCCATAGATCATATATATATATATATATATATATATATATATATATGTGTGTGTGTGTGTGTGTGTGTGTGTGTGTGTGTGTGTGTGTGTGTGTGTGTGTGTGTGTGTAATCACCATTGTTATTGTTTATATATATACATGTATGTTTGTGTGTGTTCAAATCTCTCTGGGCGTAAAATGGATTTTTGAATTTGATGCCTATAGAAATTCAGGAAAATAACCAGTCAGACACGTCATTCCGAAATAATTTGACAGATGAGCATACTGTCCAAAGTCGGAAAAATCTTCAAACTTACAAGCATTACAATAGCTGGCCACTTATTTCTGACCACACAAACCTGTCAAAGCAGCTAGCAAATCTCTATTGCAGGCGACCACTCAACTCACAGTTCAATTGTGTTTCATACGGCATCTATGCTGAACAAAATTTATTTACAGTTCTAGGGGAAAAGGTTATAATTTGACGAGAACAATTTTTTAACAAGGTTCATACGCTAAATCTCTCAGTCAATATGACTTGTGACTATCGACGTCTTCACAATTTCACACAAGGTTTCGGTTAAATCGTTGTATTGCTTTTATTCACTTTCCAAAGATACCGCACTTTGAAGCCGCCTTTACAAAGTGACATATTGGCCATGGCAGTATACAAACCAGGTTTTCGTGGCATAAAAGCAAACTTTCTACCCAATTTCTTTCACAAAGCTTGGGTTAACCTCTTACGGTTTTCAGTCACTTTTTAAACATACTGCTTGCTGGAATTACCACCAGAAGCCGTCAAATCATCCATGGTATCCTACGGATTAGGTTTTCATGCAACAAATGCAAACTTTCTACCCATTTTCATTTTGGGTTAACTTGTTGTATGGTTTCAGGCACATTCTAAATGAGCTGCGCGCTGAAATTGGCTATGGTGTCATATGAATCAGGGTCTCATAAGACCAAAGCAAATGGCCAACCCAAACTTATTTGCAATATTTGCATTAAATCGTCGTATTGTTTTCACGAACTTTCCAAATGTGCTGCTAGCTGTAATTGCCTCCTCAGGATAACAAATCGGCCATCGCGACAATACAAAATAGCATCTCATGGAATTAATGCAAAACATTTTAACCACTCAGTGATGCTCCTAAATATGCATGTATGCATAACATATACGGTACCGTGCAAAAGTATTAGTACAAAAAACTATTTTAGCTTTTATGAGGCAACAAAATAAAGTTTAATATCACCCCCTGTCCTAACACTTTTGCCCAATACCAGTAGTGTGCGAAAGTACTAGGACAGGAGTGATTTTCCTAAAAACCTCACTGAAATTCAAATACAGGGTGAAAATCCAAGTAAATCGCTAATAAATACTGATTATTTAAAACTACGTGTAACAGAAATGGATTAAAAAGAAGTTAAATTTAATTTTTCCTATTTTCTATTAAACAAGTTATTTTGAAACTACTCATTATTCTATTATCCTTGGATATGACTGACTTTTTTCTTATTCCACACTCTCGAATTGATAAATGTTACTTCGCAAGACACACTTTGGGAATAAATATAAGCTGCTTGGAGATTAGATATATAGAAGAAGCTTGTGATGTCAATGTCTGCAGAATGAAGGCCGTGATCAAAGTAAAAAGCTATTATACTAAATATTAAATTTATTTTGTAACAAGTACTTTTTTCTTGTTAAAGCATTTGTTGAGTAAATCAAATAAAATTACTTTAATTAAATTGTTTATTTTCTGTCAATATGCCTCATAAAAGATAAAATAGTTTTTGTCCTAACCTAATACTTTTGCACAGTACTATATATATATATATATATATATATATATATATATATATATATTAGGTGCGATTGGTAAATTGTCGCAATTATTTTATTATTTCAAAGTAATTATTTTATTATTTCAAAACAAAAGGCTATTATACTAAATATTAAATTTATTTTGTAAAAAAGTACTTTTTTCTTGTTAAAGCATTTGTTAAGTAAATCAAATAAAAGTACTTTAATTAAATTGTTTATTTTCTGTCAATATGCCTCGTAAAAGATAAATAGTTTTTGTCCTAATACTTTTGCACAGTACTGTATATGTACACAGTATATATAAACATACACATTCTCTTGAACACCATGACGCACCGAAAGTAATGCATTTTACTTAATTCCACCAAATTTTTAAAATTTTCCGGAATAGGAATAAAAAAGAGAATGCTTGCTTCTGCAATTTCCAAACAATTGCTCATGCATTTTCAATAGCAATAAATTATGTTTAATCTTTGTAAATATTTGGTAAGTACCGAAGAATGTCAAATAATACAATTCTTCCGCATGTGAGATTTCATTCATAATTAAATGTTTTTCGAACCTTCTAAGGCTAAGTAAAAATATGTATTTATACGGATGGCTAGCGGCAAGATGTTGCCTATAATGATAACCCCCAATATTTTTCCGCTGACGGCGAAACCTAAAATAATAAAATATAGATACATTACTTTCGGAGCAACGGCATACAAGCTTTTCAATAAATCTATTAAGAATGTTTCAAAATGACAATTTTTTTAAAAGCTAAATGATATTAAAAGGAGATGGAGTAAGAGCGTATATGTAGTGGGAAAAGATTTTATATTATATCAATGTCGGGTCCTTGATGTGGTTTGATAGAGTCCTGGGTTGCTTGATTTTGTTTAATCATATATCAACACTTCTATGGGTCATTTAATGCTGAAATAATCATATCGGAACATTAGTTTACACCCTCAACTACATATTTTTGAACGCAACTCTACGCGCTCAATTTAATGTGACTTCAATGAACTAAATAGATTTTGCACGCAATTGTATGCCCTCAAGTAAATATATAATTGAATATATTTTAAACTCAGTTATATACTTTAAGCTAATTATAATTGGAACGCAATTGTGCACCCTCAAATGAATATATTTTAAACGCAATTGTATGCCCGTAAGTAAATATATTTTTAACGTAATTCTATGCTCTTAAGTTAATATAACTTAAACACAGTTGTATACCCTCAACTAAATATATATTGAATGCAATTGTATGCCCCCAACTGTATATATTTTGAACGCAACTGTATGCCCTTAACTGAATATATTATTAAAGAAACTGTATGCCCTCAACTATATATATATTTAAACGCAATTGTATGCCCTCAACTAAATATATATTGAATGAAATTTATACTTTAAACTAAATGTATTTTAAACTCAACACTATGCACTCAACTAAATATATTCTGAACGCAATTGTATGCCCTCAATTAAAAATGTTTGACCGCAAATTTATGTCCTTAACTAATTACATTTATAACAAAACAGTATGCCCTCAACTAACTATATGTTAAATGCAATTTTATACCCTCAGATAGATATATATTGAATGCAAATGTCTAAACTCAACTTTAAGAGCAATTTATATGCCATCAGCTAAATATATGTTGAATGAAATCGTATACCCACAACTAAATATATTTTGAATCCAATTTAAGTCCTCAACTGAATACATATTGAACGCAATTGTATGCCTCCAAATAATATATTTTGAACGCAATTGTATGCCCTCAACTATACATATTAGGAACGCAATTGTATGACCGCAACTAAATATATATTGAATCCAATTGTATACCATCAACCAAATATATTTTAAACACAATTGTATGCCCTCAACTAAATATATAATTATATGCTCTTAACTAAATATTTTAAACGCAACTGTATGCCCTAACTAAATATATTTTGAACGAAACTGTATGCCCTTAACTAAATATATATTTTGAACGCAATTTTATGCCCTCAACTAAATATATTTTGAACGAAATTGTATGCCTTCAACTAAATATATTTTAAATACCATTGTATGCATTTAACTATGTATATTTTTAACGCAATTGTATACCCTGAACTAAATATATTTTGAATGGAATTCTATGCACTTTACTAAATATATATTGAATGCAATTGTATGCCCCAACTGACTGTATTTTAAAAGCACTTTTATGCCCCCAACTAAATGTATATATATATGCGTCGTACTCGTATTTCTAATCTAATATTGTACTTGTACTTGTTGGGTCTTTACTATTTACTCATAGCTGGGACCGTAAGTTATGTTACACTCCCGGGGAACAATAGAAGTTAAGCGGTGTTTTCACGTTGTTTAAAGCATCTCAACCTCCCAATATAATTTCTTGCTGCCGGATGTAGTTTATCATCATACCCAGGAGTATGTGAAGCCCTGAATTAATGGATTCGTACATTGCCCGAACATCTGCCATGGAAATAGCAATAGATTAGCAAGAGGCTAGCAGAGTTACTTCTGTGGAATAGGGGTTAAAGAAAGGAAAATAATTAATCACCCAGAAAGCGGTTCGAACACTTTTGAAAACTGTTAAGGTTGGAAAGTAAATTCCAGTGGTCAGTTCCGGTCCATACGTGGCTGCAATACTCCATTTTATAGAAATTAATAGGACGTTAATAAGACATAATGCTATAAAATAAAAATAATATGCTATTTTTATTTTCTTAAAGAAATCTCATAAAACAACTTTTACTAGACATTAATTTCGCTATGAATAATAGAAACAGTAACATATTTGTCTGTTTTGTAATTGTCTTAAGAACAACTAAAAAAAGTTTATTTTTAAGCTAGCTAAGCCGAACTTGAAAAACAATTCTCTAATATCTCAAAAAGATTTCTATCTCTCGATCACTGTTATGTTTTCGGCTACAGCTTCCACATAAACATAATTAAAATAAATATTTCTTACAAATTTTTTGGCATAAGGTCTCGAAACAGAAGATCAAGTTTTTTATAGCGACAAACTTGTAATATATTTTTGCTCGAAAGGTAATACATGATGATATTAAGAATGGAAATGAAAAAATAAATTTGTAATTTCATTTTTCTGCGTTATAAAAAATAATTTTCATACATATTTACGAATAAAGACAAAGGGAATTTTTTTTCTACCAACGTGATTGTCCTTTACTAGATTTTATCGTAGCAAATATAAGAATATTATTTTGCAACATATTTTTATAAACAGAAAAAAGAAATATCATTCTTCTTTTTTACATGCTGCGTCCTCTTTGGACGTAGGCGATAAAGGTTTCCACAACTTCCTCTCCTTTGTAAGTCTTAATAAATTTAGTATTTTCGGTATCTGTCCTACATTCATTTCCGCCATCCATATACTCAAGCTCATCAAACACGCTATGTGTTGTTTTCTTCTTTCATTCTGTTCTGAGGGTATCAAATTTTCTAAACCCTCCTTCCACATTATGTAGACCAGAAATTTCAACTGTCTTCTTGATAGTAAATATAAGTTTCTTTTTTGTTTCTATTTTTCTTTCAACCACATCGCTGCTCGCATGTTCGGTTCATGGTATTCTCAGCATCCTTCTGTAGAAGCACATTTTTGTTGATTCAGCTCTCTTCTTCGTCTTCGAGGAAATTGTCTAGCATTCACTATCATATAAGAGGACAGATATCATGTAACAGTTCAGTACACTTTCTTTTATTTCTAACAAATATTTTCTGCTTCTTAATTATCTGCTTAGCTTTTGAAAGCCATCTATAGATATCTCAATGCGTTTTCTAATTTCAGTGATTCACTCTCCGTCCTCTGTTAGAACACTTCCCAGATATTCTTTTTTTTATTTGCTTGATTTTAGTGTCTCCGATTTGTAGGGCTCGTCCTTTTTGCTGATAATCAAGCCTTCTGTCTTCTTGTAGTTTCCACGTATTCCTTTCTTCTCGCTTCTTTTAGCTACCATCTGTAGCAGCCTTTGTGACATCTGCATATCTGATATTGATAAGATTATGTCCACCAATAATGAATTCTGGTAGTAAATGTAATTCTTTTGGAATTGCCTTCATGTATAGATGAAATAAATCCGATGAGAAGACACAACCTTGTCTTAAACCCCTTTCTGTTCTGTCAGTCAGTTAGTTAAGGGCCATACGTGATACGCTTTGGGCGATCATGTCTCGAAAGGGACATTACTAACTGGGCAGAAGATTATCCTGCAATAGGTTGCCATTGCTTTCTTCGGTAGACTGGTTGCCAGCCAAGACTATAGAATCCAATCTATGCTATTATTTAACCCATAACTGGATGGAAGAATTAGATTAATACCTTTCCCAAGGGTATTTGTGCGTAAGTGAATGCAAGGAATCCAACCGAAAGTCGAACTCGACTCCCTGATTTGTCGTTACGAGTCGATATCCATTGTGTATATCTGCTAAATTCATTTTCTATTCGCACCGAAGCGAGTTTGCTGCCAATATAGTTTCTCGAATATTCTAATATCCTTCTCAAATATGTCAATGGTTTCTGAGTAGTAGCAACAGATCATTATAGCGCTCTATGTCGACCATTCAAGCACATTTAAAAATATTCTACAGACTAACTAAAGATAAACTGTAGAAAATGATGTAACTGATGTAATTCAACACCTAATAAAAGAGATTGAATCTTGTGACGGTTGATTTGTTCTTGATTTTCGTATTTATTTATTTACTTATTTTAATATGCACCCTTCTGCAAATTCCCCAAAAAACTGCTTCAGTTTCTTTTATTTCACCATACGATCAGTTTTAGATCTACTGGAGTTACAGCGTGTAATCGATTTTTATTTTACCTCAAATTAGGTTATTTGCACTGGTGTAGAGTAATATGAATCTATTTTCAGTGTGTATGATCAAACTTGTTTGGCATTAACAATATTGCATCATCCGTAAAATCATAAGATTTTTATCACATCCAGACACTATTTTCTCAACTGTCGATTGGTTGTTCTACGACCATTGTCTGTGATGGACGTTACGCCGAGGAACAATACGAAAGTTTCAACGCTGCACAAACACACTAGCAAGCCTTACAGAGAGATCACAGATATTCCTGGTGTTAGCCTTTCAACTGTCAGTCATGTCACCAAGGCAAAGAAATAAACTGGATCTATCAGTCCATAACGTAAAGGAAAATGCAATCGGAAGAGAAAAACAATTCCAAGAGACGACGTATAGATGATCAGCGAAAGTGTAAAACATCCTAGAAATAAATTATTCGTTTTGCTTGAATTAATTTTCAGAAGGGGATAATTTATATAATTTTTATTTACTTACTTAAATTTTATTTATACATCAAGAAATTGATCAAACCTATCACGAAAAGTAAAAGAGAATTGTAAAAAAAATAAATTTAACTTTAATATTTCAGTTTAAAAATAGCTGATCTGATCACCGATTCTTCTTGGTAGCAAGCGTTATCTTATTGTTAAAATAAGTTTTAATTTTTATAATAAATCTTACCCATAACAAAGGTCAAGAGTAACTCACTATAGAGGTTTACTGAATGAGCTATGTGATATGGGCATAAGAAGAGGTAGTAGAAAGTGATATTTAGATATTTAGTTAAACCTTACGTAGAATGCGTTGTCAATAGTAAAACACGTCTAAGGATATAACATTACGGTCTGTCTGTCTGTCTGTCTGTCTGTCTGTCTCTCTCTCTCTCTCTCTCTCTCTCTGTGTCTCTCTCTCTCTCTCTCTCTATATATATATATATATACTAGTAGTATAGCCCGGCGTTGCTCGGGTGTAATGAAAGCTTTAAAATTAATCCATGGTCCTGGAGCTCAGACTATTGGACGTTGGCACAAAAAACTAAAAAGCAATAGTTGTTTCCAGTTAAAGTTAAACCGTAGACTGAAAGAAAAATGAATGGATGTAAGTCAAATTTTGATTTCCTGGTATCGATATCAAATTATTTTTTTCGTCGTGAGCTGAATTTTGAAGGCTAAATAAGTCCTCTGAGTAAATGGTATCATGGCTGAGACTAAGAACTACAATTATACCTACTTAGAGCCAAACCCGAAGCAAAAACTAAAATAAAAGGGCTGAAAAAATGCAGACATACAGGCAGATAAACAAACACACACACACACACACAAATATCTTGCCTTTTATACATATATATTATCGATTTTCTGCACTATTGTAAGAACTGCAATCTTGAAACTTCTGAATATTGTTTCTTATGTCTTTGTCTATGAGCACATCAAATTTGATTAAAATCGGACCACTTCTTCTATAACCCGATTTTTTGGATTATCGATTTTCGATATTTATCGGGAGTACCTCGACACAAAACCTAGCTAAGAACACTAGCAGATGCTTACAGTACAACTGTGTAAATTCTCAAGAAAATCGGTTCAGCCGTTTCGGAATCTATAGGTAACCGGGACACACACACAGACACACACACAAAGTTCCATTTATAAATAAGTTTATATATATATATACATATCTTTTCACAAAACGCCTTAATTTCTGTATCTGTATTCAGAAATAAATTAGAAATTTCCACATTGAAAATAAAATAAGAAATGTTAAGCATAATCTACATAGGATTGTGTCTATTTGTAGAAGACGCCAGTTAATTTATTCGTGACAAGAATATTCCACTTTAGGCAATTTATTGATAAGAGGGTAGACACTTAATTTAGAATTTCATGTGAGATCTAGACAGACATTTAATGGTCTGGGCTTTTTAAATCTGATGCCTTAGCACATCGGAGTGAATATTTAGAAAAATATATTTGCAGTGGAGAAATAATATGTCAAAAACGAGTGTAAATAGTAAGGGCATAATAATAATACATAGATAGATTTCATCTTCAGTTTCTTTAATCAAACGAAATCATCATCGAATAAAAATAATAATAAATTTTATATACATCGAACTCTCACTTTTCACCGCACAGAAACACACACACACACACACACACACACACGTAGGCTTTCTCATGTTTACTTTTATCAATATACCGATAATTTTATCTACGTGGGTGGAAGGAAACAATTTAATTGCTCTTGCTAATAGCAACGAGTATACCTATTTAGACTTTACATTTTTAAGACATTTTTACTATGAAAAGTATATATTTTAAAAGCAACCTAAAAGATAGCTCGTTGAAAAGAGAGAGAAAGAGCAAACAGTAATATATATATATTATATATATATATAGAGAGAGAAATATATATATATATATATATATATATATATAAGAACAGCAAAATCTCTAAAAGAACCATGCTTTCTTTCCCTTCAAGAAAAAATAGAAATCCTTAAATATATAAATAGTAACAAGCTCTTAAATCAGAGACACGAAACCACAGTAAACTGCAAGCACATTAGGGACTTAACCCTACAATCATGTTAAGAAATACAAAGAGTTCGAGTGGTATCCTCATTATAAAAGATAAAAAATGCTATAGAAAAAAATCGATCCAAAAAATCCTTAAAGGAAGGTCTATCACTAAAGCCTACACCAATAACCTTACTTAACACAATAACCTTACTTAAATACAAAAATATTCCGTACTAGAAAAATCAAAATTAAATAAATGGCTCCCAAACTTGAAAAAGAATCAAAATTCATACATTCAAAATCAAGATTAAATATAATACTTTAGAATAATTATATCATACACAAAAATAAACTGTAAGCACACGTAAGATCTAACCCTACAATCACCCCCAAAAAAGTACTGGGAATTTGAATAAATATTTTTTATTATTATAAAAGATAAAAAAATGCTACAAAAAAATCGATGTAATAAATCCTTAAAATAAGATCTAATGCCCGCAAAAATATCTAAATAAATGAAATATATAAAAAATAAAAAGAAATAAATAAGATTCCAAACGATAATTTATAGAAAAAAAAACCGACCCTCTAAACTTAAAATTAAGATTAAACATACAACTTTATACAAAAAACTGAAAAAACGCTAATTCGCATTTACTTCCCAAAAAATACAAATTTAGATTACCTGAAATAACTTCGCCTAAATACAATTATACTCCAAACTTGAATAAAAGGAAAAAGAAGAAAAAAGAGGAAAAGGAGGAGAAGAGAAAGAAAAAGAAGGACGAAAGAGGAGAAGAGGGGTATATATATATATATATATATATATATATATATATATATATATATTTTTTTTGTTTTTTGGGGGTTTTTTTTACCGAAAAAATCTAAACTGGAAAGAAAAAACACCTCACCCCTATCATGTCTATGAAAACCTAGACACAGGATCAAAGTAAATACCTGAATTAGGTCCACTAACAGCAGACATCAACCAATTAAATGATGGCCAACCATAAAAATGACCACTCAACAGTGCCCTCTTAGAAATCATAACCAAAAGATATACCCAACCGATAAAAAGATAAAACATACATTCCAACAGATAATACCATTAATCAACAATTTCACACTTACACACCAAATTCCTCAAAAGTCTAATAATCAAAACGAGACATTCACTTAATTACCAATAACCCCAACCAACCCCCACAACAACAATGAACCAAATATAAACAGAGAATGATTTCAAACCTTTATTTCCCCTGAAGAAGTGTTTAAATCCAAACACTGAAACAAACATATGATTGTAGGGAAGAGGACATATATAGAAGAAATTATGTACATGTTCTAAAACATAATTTATAATAAATATATTTTTTTCTCTCTCTGTCTGTCTGTCTGTCTGTCTGTCTCTCTCTCTCTCTCTCTCTCTCTCTCATCCGCAGATAGTCCTGTTTCGTTGTATCACAGCTCATCAGTACGGTTAGAGATCGAATTGTTTCCAGCCAGAATTCTAAGAATAGATAGATATTAACCAAACTGAGATAGATAGATAGATAGATAGTGTTTTGGAGTAAATAGTATACCCTCGGGAGCAAAATAAACTACACTTCTTCTTCTATGTGCCCTGTCCCTTCAGGACGTAGGTGATCATGGTTCTCCACGTCTCCCTATCCCTGGTGGCTCTTAGCACGCTTTCTTCTGTAACATTTCGCAACCCCCGTTCTGTCATCCACCTGCTCAGGCCCTTCATAAATATGTTATCTGCTGTTTTCCTTTGTCTCTTTTTCGCTCTATCTGGCCTGTTAGTATCAAGTTCCTCATTGCATATCCCAGGAACTTCAGTTGTCTCTTCCTGATGCTCAATATTAATTTCCTTTTCGTTTCCATTCTTTCGAACACCTCATCATTGCTTACATGCTCAGTTCATCATATCAGCAGCATCCTTCTGTAAAACTACATTTCAGCTGCTTCGCGTTTTTTCTTTCATCTTTGTTGATATTTTCTAACATTCACTGTAATATTGAATAACTGATATCACATAGCAATTTAGTGCTCTCTTATTTGCTTCTAGTGAAGTTTCCTGTGTCTTAATACTTTACTTAGCTTCTGAAACTCGTTCTTCGCCATGCGAATTCGACTTCGTATCTCCGTGTTGCACTTTCCGTCTTCTGTTAAAACAAATCCCAGGTATTTAAATATTTGTACTTGCTTGATTTTAATATCCCCCACATGTATTTGGCATATTTGGTTGCTCGTTTTGCATGCATTCGGTTTTCTTACAATTTATTTGTAGTCCTTTTTTTTGTCACTCTATTCAGCTACCTTCTGTACGAGGTCTTGTAATTTCCTTTCTCTGTCTGCAATCAGTAGTGTATCGTCTGCGTATCTTATGTTCTTCAAATTGTGGCCTTCAATGACAAATCCTGGCATAACCTCTAGGGTCCTGAGAATATTCTCGCTGTACAAGTTAAATAGATCCGGTGACTTCGTTATCTATGCGTATGCAGACAGTTTGCTGCCAGTAGAGATTCCTAGTTACTCTAATGTCTTTCGCAAAAATGTCGAGGCTGCTGAGCATCTCCATCAGTTCCTAATACGCCTTTGAAATGTATGAATCTGACAAAAACGTAGACAAAGATTGTGTCCCATATGTTGAAATCGTTAATAAGAAGTGTGAAAGATTCAGATTAAACGAACGGACTCCGGGGATGTTTAAATGGTTAATTTTTGTTCAAGGATTAACGGCAAAAAATACACAGAAATACGGGCGAAAATTCTACCGAAAATTGAAGAGAAAAATAAACTAACACTACAGGGAATATCAGAGAATATTCAATCTGATACGCGATGCCGAAGAAACCGAGGAAAAAGAATGGGCATACATGCAAACGAAAGAAAATGTGCAAAAATAATATTTCTGCATGTTTCAGTCATGGAAGATTAAATCTTAGAGAATCCTGTCCCTTTAAGAATTCGAAAAGCTACAAGTGTGGAAAACTAAAGTAAAGAAAAATTCTCAAAGAAAAATAATTGTACACAGCGTTACGACGAAAAGTAGAATCACAGAAAACCAAAGAAAATTTGCGTATGTGAAAAGTAATAATGTCAGTGGAAAAATGCAATTAGCCAGTCGATCAATTAAATAAAGAATTAGACATACAAATATACATGCAAAGTTACATATATTTATTTTTGAATAGATAGATAGATAGATAGATAGATAGATAGATAGATAGATAGATATTAATTATTACTTTTAAACATGTACAAACTAAAAACTACTACAGAATTGTATATCTTGTTCAGATATTGAAAGAAGAATGTTAAATCAGGTAGTTAATAATGATGGTAATATATATGCATATATAGAGAGAAAGACAGAGAATTTGAGATATAGATAGATACATGTACACGTAGCGATAGATAGATAGATAGATAGATAGATAGATAGATAGATAGATAGATAGATAGATAGATAGATAGATAGATATGAACAGACTCAGACAATCATGACTATTTTGCTACTATTTATGCCATACTTAAATAGCTTTGAATGAAAAAATTCAATACGCATTGCTTGAAATAAAGGGATTTGATCCGCATTGGAGGAAAGAAAAAGTCAACAGATGTTTCCCTCCGTGAAAGAACATGGATTTGATTAGCTGTCTGTCTGTTTCTCTCTGCGTCTTTTCTTGTCTCTCGTTAAAAAAATTATATATATATATTAGTTTTAAATCCGCGTAGAGGACCCAAGGTTTTACGATTTTGAGTTCCCTGGAATTTATTTTTTATAAACAAAGTGATATCTTTATTCTAATTAGTTAAAAGGAACACACACGTAAATTTTATATCTTCCCACATACATAAATACCAAAACAAAAGATTGTTTTTTCTTTTGTATTTAAATGTAAATCATTTTCAGAACCAACATCCAACATTGCCTGATGACGAGATTCTATCTCGAAACATAGACATTTCCGTGTCGCAATGTACCTTTAATTCATAATTATATGATTATATATATTAGTTTTATATATTAGCTTTAAACTCGCATTTTCCTAATCTAACTTCTATAGAAGAGAATACGAACTGAAAAAGAGAAACGGTTTTAATGTAACTTTATTTAGTGAAAATTGAAATTGGTCTATGTATTTCTGTTTAGCCTTTTTCTTTAAATTTGTCTATATGAAGATGCATTTCTAGGAAACTTAACAGCATAGATATTGAATTATACTTAACATCAGGAAAGGCGGCTGAAGGTTTTGTGACATGTAATGAGGAGGGAGGGCTTTGGAGAACCTGATACTCACAGGACGGATAGAGGGAAAGAGAGTTAAATGTAAAGCAGCGCATGACATACTTGATGGACTTGAGAAGATGGATGGTGAAGCGTGGATTGAGTGGGATAACTGGGCAAGGGTCATTAAGAGCAACAAGGAATAGGAAGATGTGGAGAGACACGATCGCCTAAGTCTTTAAGAGACACAGCACATAGAAAAAGAAGAAAAATGATGTCTTGTGCATTTAACCCTTTGTTGCATATTGGTTACAGTTATAACCTTATAATTCATTATTATTCTCTATTATTTT
>JBBBDQ010000529.1:4602500-4687500 GCA_037127315.1 Ascarosepion bandense | reverse complement strand
CGGACAGCCGTAAGTAGGAACGACAGACATTATAAAAAACACGCGCACCGTGCCCGGCCATCAGTTATAAGCCGGACAGCTGTGAGAAGGATTGAATTGTCTAGAGATTTCGTTCGGGGCTGTTTTCTTTACGAATTCAAAGTGGGCTTATCAGCAGCTGCATAAAGTCTATGCATATGTCAAGCGTTTAGGGATACTGCTGTGGATGAACATATTGCAAGGGGTTGGTTTCGAAATTCAAGTCGAGAGACTGCTCTCTCCATGATGATCCTCGCAGTGGACGACCACAGATCTTGAATGACGGAGTCCTGAAGGCAGCCACTGAGGAGGACATGGGGTGAACTTAAAAGACAGTTTCCGATGAAACAGTTAGACTTCATCTGCAACATCTAGGTAAGACGTACAAACTGAGCAAGTGGGTTCTGCAAACGCTGTCGGAGGTCCACAAGGGACAACGAGTGGCAGCTTGCGTATCGCTGCTTTCTCGCCAGCGTACCGCATCCTTATTCAATCGAGTGCTTCTTCTTCTTCTTCTTCTTCTTCTATGTGCCCTGTCCCTTCAGGACGTAGGCGATCATGGATCTCCACGTCTCCCTAGCCCTTGTGGCTCTTAGTATGTTTGCTCCTGTTGCTCCTGGCAACCCCCGTTCCGTCATCCACCTGATCAGGCCCTGCAAATATGTTATCCGCTGCCTTCCTCTGTCTCTCCTTCCTTCTATCTGACCAGTCAGTATCAGGTTCTCCAGGCTTTCCTTCCTCATCGCATGTCCCAGGAACTTCAGTTGTCTCTTCCTGATGCTCAGCATCAATTTCCTTTTTGTTGCCATTCTTTCTAACACTTCGTCGTTGCTTGTATGCTCAGTCCACGATATCCGTAGCATCCTTCTGTAGAACCACATTTCGGCCGCTTCCAGTTTTGTCCTCATTTTCGATGATATTGTCCAGCATTCACAGCCGTACTGAAGAACTGACATCACGTAGCAGTCTAGCACTCTTTTCTTCGAGTGCTTACCAGTGATAAAAAGTGGAAAAGACATTGGTTGTCTCCTCAGGATGCTGTCCCTCACACCGCAAGACCGCCTATGCTACCACGCAAGATTATGCTTTATGTCTGGTGGACAGTTCGTCAAGCGTTTCATTATGAACTGCTACCAACGGGCCAAACGGTCACTGAAGACCTATACTCCCAGCAATTAAAACGTGTGCAACAGTCATTGCGCCAGAAGGAGCCAGCACTGGTGAATCGCAAAGGTGTCCTTTTCCTCTATGACAACGCCAGGACGTATGTCGCGCGAGTGGTCAGGGATACCATACAGCAACTTGAGTGGGAGACTTTGTGCCATCCACCTTATTCACCTGACCTTGTGCCATCTGATTACCACCTCTTCCACTACCTGGATAATTATCTTCGTGGGACATCCATCACCAATGAATCAGATTTGCACAAAGCCCTCACGGACTTCTCTCCGTCAAAATCCCCCGAGTTCTACCGCAAGGGCATTGAACAACTGGAGACACGTTGGCAGAAGGTGCTGGATGTCGACCGCAAGGGCATTGAACAACTGGATGCCGATTGCGATTACTTCGAAGACTAAATAAAAGTTACACATACTGTGAAGCGTCTTCTTTTTTTCATTTAAAAACGGACAGACCTTTTTGGGTTTTACAAAGAGAAAAGCTGTTCGAAAACCCAAACAACCTCTAAGCGAAGAGATTCAATTTCTTTTCCGTCCGGGTTTGTCGACATTAAAAGCATGGAAGTTTGTACTTGCTTTGACAATATTGACTCTTTGAATTTGCGTTATTATTACAATTCATAATGGAATGGGAACCACGATAAGGTGTAATGATTAACAAGCTTGTCTTGCTAGACTGAATTACGACTGAATAGTTTATTCAATCCTCATTAAACGCCCCATATTTTCAGCCTTGTACAAAATCTAAGCTATTCTTAGAAAATTCTTTGGGTTCTTCGATGTGGCGTAATGGTTAACAAGATTGTATTGCTAAATCAAGTACGACTGAGTAGCGAGTTTAATCTTCATTAAGTCCCACATGCTTTCAGCTTTGGGCAACATCTGAGCTAAATTTAGAAAATGCTCCTAATGACATGTAAGTTTGTAAAACAAAAAACAACTAATAGCAGTTTGAAAACATAAATATGATGATTTCGAGTGATTGTTACTTTTAAATGTTTTTAGATATTTTAACGCATGTTAGGTGTATACAAGACCGCGGGCGCGTGTGTGTATGTTTAGAGAGAGAGAGAGAGAGAGAGTTGAATTTTTATAAATGGTTTATATATGGATACAAATACGCAGCTACAAGTGCAGGTTGATGTCAAGGTGAAATGATGAACATCTTTTAATTCTTTCAGTTGTATAAATGAGAGAAGATGAGTAGAAAGGAAAAGTCTATCACCATACGTACTACAACAGCGAAGAAAAAAAATCACGAAATCATTTGCCCTAAGCTTCAATCCAAATAGACCCGAAATGATATTCGTGATAAGGAATCTTTCAGATTAGCCATTCTCAATTTTCCGCCTTTTTTCTTCGAGCCGTTGGCAATTCAATATGGCTTCTTTCTTTCTTTTTTTCCGTTCCATTTTATTTTTTTTTTAGAGTTATTTTAAAGTTTATCAAGGTTTTTGGTTAAAGTTTTTATTCTTTGGAATAATCAACCAGAAAAAAGAGAAACTTCAGACATTGTATAACATTTCGAATGCCTCGGTGAGGATTTATATTACATTCAACAGCTCACATGTTCATCTTGTTAACCTATGGGAAGAACGTAATTTAATGTGCTGAGGTAGGTGCGTATTTTAACTATAGTGTTACAAGTCGGGGTTCGAGTAAAAGTAAAAGGTAGGATTTGGAGTGACGATTTTTAATGAAAATCTTTATTATCTATTTGTTAATCGAGAAGACGTTAATTTACAAACATTTTTTTTTAATTCGATTGATCTTATTTAGAACAAAGCTAATTTCAGTGGAAATGAAGGAAAAACAACTAAATGAAGGTATTTTCATAGTAATTCACATATAATAATGGAAAGTTATGATCAGATATATCAGAAAATATAGCAATATAAAAAGTTGGAAAATGGATAAGGGATTGAGTGAGGGACATTAGATAAGGGTCAACATTTCTTCTCTACATATTCTGTGATTATCTCCTGTGACAATGCCACCCGGATGGCTGGTTGGTTTGGTCGCTTTGTGGTTCAGGAACGGATCCCTCTGCAAGAATGTCGAAACGGTACTAATTATGTCGACGCTTTCGGGTCGCTGCTGCTGGTCATGATGATTTCGTCATAGAAGCTGGTCCTCAAGACGTCTATTGCAACAACGGATCTACTGCCCACGTTGTGATTTGATCTCAGAAAGTCGCGTTGTGCAATCCAGTGGCCGTATTTCTGCCAGATCCAAACCGGACACTTGTGCCCACTTGTGGTTAAAAAATAAAATAAACGCGGCACCAAAAAAATTAAATAAATGAATAAGGTCGAAAACGCCTGGATGAGTACGAAAGAAAGTCTTTATAATAAAAAAAATATTAATTACAAAAGCGGAAAGTACACTTGTCGGAACGCCAGTTTACAACGGAGAGAGGAGTCACTTAAAAATATCAGAGCTTTTAATCTTCAAATGTCTTTTCCAAGTTTCGTTAAAAATATCAGAGCTTTTCAATTTCTTTTTAAAGTCTTTTCACATATTTTCTATAATCGAAGCTGTCAGTTCTCTATGCAATTTTTAAAACAACAAAGTTCTTTCGGGTTGTTATCGGAGCTTAACGGAAGACAAATGGCAGCAAAGTGACGGCGGCGGTGTGGGGTTGTTTTATTCTTGTCACCTGAAAACTCTCTCCCAACTTCTAATTTTCTCACTGAGTCTCTATTTTTATAACCATCCCCAATCCACTCGGGGGATCTAACCGACTCAAAGCTTTTGACCAATGAGATTATTTTCCATCCACACGATTTGCGGGGAGCCATGGCTCGACGAATGAAATATTAACAGCTCACATGACGTAATGTTTTTCTGTCTTCTTTCTTTCGATTACATCATCTGTCTTCCGATCTTACAATCTGTTCCCAGGAACAACTGCTGAGGATCTAACCCTACCTGACCTCATCAAGTAAATCCTGACATTTTGTTATGGCTACTTACATATTACAAAATTTTAACTAGCCCAAAACAATTTGTTTCGAACACGAAAAAAGGAAGAAAAATTATATTTTTCTTTTTTTCCCCAACCGTCGGCCATTTTTTTTATTCCCCGATAGCATTAAAATTAGTTGTTTTTACTTTTTTTTTTTTTACATAAGCTCACATCGCCGATTACAATAAAGCACAGCTAATAATACCACTAATATTAATTTCTCTCCCCTGCATTAAACCAAACAAAAAAAATATATCAGCGGGAAATAGTGTCATACTCCAAGAAAATAACAAAAGAATAGAGAAAGATGGAAGCGAATAAAAGGAGGAATGAAAATAAAGATTGAAATAAGGAAAATAATTCAGAAATAAAATGACACAGAAGAAAGAAGAGAAAGAAAAGAAACAAGATAGAGAGATACAAAGGAAAAAGAAAATATACGAGTGAAATATTTTGTCATTAAGTTTAGTTTGTAATATCAAACTTATTTGTTTACTTACATTTTGCAATATTTCTTTAGCTTCTATTTTTGTTTTTTAACAGTTAATCATTATTCCATTAATATTTCAATAATCTTTGTTTCAATAATCATTATTTCCATAATCCTACCCACAGACAATTGTACTTTTCACACCAGATATTTTGTGATTGCGGTCTACAGTTGCTTAGCTCAAAAATTATCATTACATTCCTTACGACTCTCACAATTCTAAAGTTTAGACAGTCGCAACCTTTCCTCGAATTTTCAATTCTTCTATTCACACCTGTAGCGAAGGAAAGTTTCATTATTAATTTTCATATGTTAAAATACTTAATATCGACCTTATTGTTTTTCTTACATTTCCATATGTTGTGACCCCGTCACCAAAATGTTGTGGTCCGTTGGGGCCAGAAATAAAGACACAAAGACAAATGAGTGTTAAACAAATATATTACAGAAGCAGTACTACAAACATATACAAATGAACAATTGTTAAGATTGCTGTCAGAGTTTTGCCGGACTAAATCCTCTCTCTCTCTCTCTCTCTCTCTCTCTCTCTCTCTCTCTCTCTCTCTCTCTCTCTCTCTCTCTCTCTCTCTCTCTCTCTCTCTGCTATATTCTGGAAGAGTTAAATGTGCCATATGGTAAGTCAACAACCCACAAAGAATAAAGACATAAGATCGTTAAAAAAGTAATGAGTTGTAAGCCATTGCTTAAATCGGAAACATAATGGTATATTCACCGACAACACAAAGTACAAAAGGGGAATTCTTATTATGCCAAGGTACAGTACAAATCATAAGACATCAGAATCATCATGGAAGATATCAATGCCAAATTCAGTCAAGAGAGAGAAGGTGAAATAATCGTCAGTTACGAACTAAGACACCGCAATGGTCGTGGATAAAAGATTGGTCCAATGGTGCACAATGACCAGATAAAAACTAACACCTGGTTACAAGTGCATCCAGGAACACTACATACATGGAGAAGTCCAGGAGGAGAAATTAAGAACCAAATTGATTTTGCTACTATGAACAAGAGATTTAGAAACGAAGAACTACACTGCAAAGCCTACCCTGGTGTTGACTGCGGAATCGAACACATACCAGATTGATCCACACTGAGGATAAACTAAGGCGATTAAAGAAACCTAACACAGCAGTGCAATAGGCTCGTTAATAACCCGAATCTGCAGGAAATTTATATGGACATTTTGAAAACAAAATACGAATGACAGATTGGTAATAGAAGCTCAAAATGGGACGCATTAAGAGTGGCTCTAGTGACATCGTGAACGAGATCATCCCAAAGGAAAAAGCATGTCGGAAGACGAATGAATGGATCACTGAAGGGATTCTTGACCTGATACAAAAGAGATAAAAAATGATGCCAAGATATGGAATGAAATACAAGGAAATACACACGGAAATAAGGAAAAATTCAGACAGTCTAACGAAAGATGGCTAAACAACAAATGTGCCGAAATAGAGAGACTGAGCGTAACAAATAAAGGAACTAACAGGACAAAAGATCGATCTCAGCCACAGAATGTATCCAAGCAAATAACGGTACACTCATACTAAAAAAAAGAGAAACCCTTAAGAGATCGGATGGGTATACTGCTGCTCTCTTCCACGACAAGAGAGCAACCAACAACACACACAAATATACATTGACCAGAAATACTGAAAGCCAAAGTGGAAGCTGCAATGGCCAAATTGAAAATAAATAAAGCAGCAGGACATGGTGGGATTGTAATAGAGATATTTATGCCCTTAGAAGACTTCGGCATAGACAATCTCACAGAAATAATTAAGGAAATCTACAACTGTGGCAATATACCGGAGGACCTAAGCAGATCAATTTTCATAGCACTACTTAAAAAGCTAGATGCAAAGGAATGTGAACTCTACCGAACAATCAGCTTAATGAGCCACATAACAAAACTCATCATCCGGAATCTGATGAACAGAGCACGCAGCAGAATTGTCCCAGAGACAGGACAAGAACGGTGTGGCTTTGTTAAAAATACCGGAACAAGAAATGCTATATTCTTGCTCGGAATGCTACCTGAAAGACCAATAAAAATTCAGAAGGACCTCTATCCGTGCTTCATAGACTACGCAAAGGTATTTGACAAAGTACGCCAGAAAGACTTGATAGAGATGTTCGACAACTTCGACATTTTCGGAAAAGACGTTTGGATAATCACGAATACATACTGGCAGCAAACTGCCTGCGTATTGACATAAACTGATTTCAGCAGATCTACAAAAATAGAAGACAACGATGTTTATTCTCACCGGATTTATTCAACTTATACAGTGAAATGAAATCCTTGCCAAGATTCGTCATTAGTGATTAGCAGATGACACAGTGCTGATGGCAGACAGGGAAAAGAAAATGCAGGGCCTTCTACAGAAATTAGCAAGAGAAAGCGAGAAGAGAGATCTAAACATAAAATTTCAAGAAAACTGAATGCATGGTCATCAGCAAAAAGAAGGCCTCAAAATGCCAAATACAGATCAGAGAAACTAAGATAAAACAGGTAAAGAAATTTAAATGCCTGTGAAGCGTACTGACACAGGACAGAAAGTGCGATGTCAATATCCAAAGACGCATTGGCATGGACAAAGACGCATTTCAAAAGTTAACCAGAGTACTGATTGACAGGAAAATTGCATTGGAAACAAAAAAAGAGTGCTGGATTGCTGTGTGATATCTGTTCCTCTGTCTGGAAGTGAATGTTGGAAGATCTCCCCACGAATGAAAAAAAAAAGCCTTAAGGCAGCAGAAATGTGGTTTTACAGAAAGATGCTGAGGATACCATGGACAAAGCACGTGACAAACGACTAGGTGTTGGAGAGGATGGAAAGCAGAAGAAAAGTCATAATTTATATAAGGAAAAAACAGATGAGGTTTCTGGGACATGTAGTGGGGAAGGAGGGCAAGGAGAATTTAATACTCACAGGATGGATATAGGGAAAAAGAGACAGGGGAAAGCAGCGTATGACCTACTTGATAGACCTGAGCAAATGGGTAGCAGAACGAGGTTTTAGAAAGACACCAAGAGGAAGAATTTTGAGAGCGACAAGAGACAGAGCCAAGTAGAAGTCCATGATCGCTTACGTCCTGAAGGGACACGGCACCTGAAGATGAATAATTTAACTTTGAAAATAAACTTTTGAGAAAGAAATCAATTACAAGGATCATTACAAGGATTTTCAAACAAATAATAATACAAGAGAAATTACTGGGAAAAAAACTTGGGACACACTGACAATACTAACTCCAAAATATTTCTTTGATTTTAAAATGTGTGTGAGTTATCGACCTTTGACAGTAAAAAAAAGTTTTAATTTGTAATTGTTTATTTTGTAATTAGAAAAACTATGAAATAAATTAATAAAGAAAAAAATTATTGAGGAAGAGTGTTTTATAACAATATCAGTAATGTTGACTATGATTATGTTGACTGTAAGCACTTCCGGCCCCACAAGGGAATTCTGGGAGTAAAACGGGTTGAGCTGCAGTTTGAATAAAATAGTTGTTAAGTTTACCTCGTCTCGTGTTGTCTTTGTGTTGCTTTAACCTTTCATCGAAGTGTTTCATATAACTAATCTTTCCACTCTATGACCATTAGAACAATGGTACAGAGTGTATATACCTATTTCTTCTTTATGAACTTCCACTTGCTACTATCCTTTGTCACTCTTAACAGTTTTCCTCTTGGAATCTCTCCCAAACAAGCCATCCACTTGCTCAAACCCATCAAACTGTATCCTGCATTTGTATCTTTCATTCTTATAGCAAGAACGTAACCCAATTCGCTATTGGAGAACAATACCCTGTCTCCTTATTGCAAGACTGCACACAACCTTCCTACTGCAAGACCGTAACCTGAATTCATCAAATATGTCTTGCGCTGCTTGCCTCTGTCTCTCTTTTCTTTTTTCCGTCCTGTGACTTTAAGCCCTGATGTCAAGTATTGTCTTCAAGCCTCCCTTCCTCATTACATGTCCAAGAAACCTCAGCTGTCTCTTCTTAATGCCGAGTATAAGTTTCCTTTTCGTTTGTATCCTCTCTCCAAAACCTTGTCTTTGCTTACATGTCTGGTCCATGCTATCCTCAGCATCCTGAAGTTTATTTTAGTGTAATATACGTGGCCACTATAGTTGGGCATTATCGAGGCTTGTACGCAAGACTATGGTCGATCGAGACGAGCGATGGTGGCCACTAAAATAAGTTGCTTATAAGTTTTTACTGCTTTTAATTTCGTCTGACACAAGGCTTTTTATTATAGTTCATGCAATGTAGATCAAACTGCTTGCATTAGCGAATTGTTCGTCGAGACTACTTTGATACATTAGACATCTTAGATGGCAAGTAGAAATAAAATATGCTGAGGAGAATGTGATTTTAATTAAAGTTAACAATGCATCTCGCTTTGACAATGCAATTACTGTGACATACTGATGTCGAACTTCTCTAGTCGCTAAGATGAATTAACGGTCTTACTTTTACTGTAAGAACATAATATACCATGTTCCGGTTTCTCTATCGTAATGTCTAGATCTCAGAATACTAATGTTGTTTATGTAGGCGAATAATAATAAATAATAATAGTAATAATCCAAATATATCAAGATAGACTTTATTGCAACTTCACTGAATAGTGTATGGCCAGATTCTTAATACGATCTTTAAACAAAGAGATATTTTGATTAAATTTTATATTTATCTCTGATAAGATTATCAAGTATAATCACTAATGAATAAGAGAATTGAATATGTTTTTACCTTTGCATCCATTAGTGGTTATCAATGGCAATATGATATCCTCCTGAATACATATATTACCTCACCCGAAAACCTAGGTTCGAATCTGTCTATGCTCTATTTGACAAGGAGGTTTTAGATATAATATCGTCCAATGTACAGACTCACTAGAAAACCATAACAAGACTTTGCCAAAGACTTAATAGTATTCCAAATAGTCGTAAGTGTTTGGAATCCGTCAATGATTGTGTTAGCACTAATTTGAAACTTACTGTGACCTGGGGATTGACGGACCTAAACTTGTTCAACTGTTGATCTCACCAGATGAAAAGCCCTCACCCAGAAACAATGACTAATGAATAGTGTGTACCGACTGCCTCTGTGGGTGTTGAAGTAACACAAGATAACCGGGTTTTTTATACATTACAAAATAAAATGAACAAGTCTTAGGAGACGGAAAATACGGTAGTTTAGTTTGTTTTGTACCTTTTGTACCGAGATTATCTTATCTCCCTCTCGTCGAAATGTCTTTTATATTGTTTCAGCTTATATCTGTTTGTACTGATACCATTAAAAAAAGATACACCAATATCAATATAAAGGAATTATTTTCAAGCGTATATGTCTCTCTATTTTCTAATCTTGATGGTTTTTTATTTCTTTATCTAATTGTTTTCGTTTTGTACTGCATTTTGCAGCAAAATATTAAATGTACCAACTTATTAAACCCTGATCTCAGTTTAATAGTTTTATCCTATGTATTATAACGTTTATCAATGGACAAATCTAGAGTTTACGCGAGTGACAAGAATTTTAAAAATATTAAGCCAAACTAGTCAAATGGTTACACATAGACAGATACATAGGATGAAATAACAACATAATTTCTTTCTTTCTCACATAATCCAATAATTAATATTTATGAAATTGATGAAACATATTATTGTAAGAATTTTACCTCATAATTCAGCTAATGATACTTTTTAGTCTAGGAATTTATTTGATTCACTCTGTAATTACCTATTATTTGAAAACATTGCTTTAAGTGATTGAAATGTTTAAACGAAGAGCCGAAAGTGCTCGGTCGTAAGCGACAGATAATTCATGGACGATATTCCCCTTTTTTTGTGTACCTTTAGGACGTATACGATCATGACTTTTTAAAACTCCCTATCCTTTGTAGCGCTTGACAAAACTTTTTCAATGCTCCTCCTAGCCACTGTCCTACTCTAATTTTACACCAGCCTATTACGTAGGTCACTCTCTGTTTTCCTCTGAGTGTCAAATTTTCCAAGCCTGCTATCCTGATTATGTGTCTAAGAAATTTCAACTGTCGCTTTCCGGTTCTAAGTATAAATGATTCTTTTGTTTCCATTTTTGTTAAAAAGTTGCTGACGTACATAGTCCATGATATTCTGAAAAATCTTATTTATGCTGATTTTTTCTTCTTTCTTTTTTAGTCATTTCACCCCAAGCAAAGTGTGACTGCCACTAGTGAACAACTGGTTACAATAAGAGAAAAGAATAGATACAAGTGGTTTTGAGAAAAGGATAATAGATGAACGGGGTTCAAGAAAAGAGAAGATAGTGATTGATGTTTCATTTAATTTTTTAGAGATTATAATTATCATGGAAGCAGGTAAACGAAAGGGAGTTCCGCAGACGGAACGTGTGAGAAAAGAAACTGATGGTGTAAAAGTGGAGGATATATTTAAATATTACAACGATAAAATACACCTATAAATCGGATACATATGTTCTAGTTCAGGTTGGTTAAAAACATGAGGCCAAGGAGGCGCACTGTGTTGCGCTCAAGGAGACTAGCACCAGCCATGTTGATAGCTGGCAGGTGAGTTTTGTTTTGATTACATTAAATATCTTCATTATCTGTGATAGCATTGTGCAGTATTGATTGTCGTATAGAAGGATTTGCATTACATAGCAGTCTAGAAATCTTTTCTTTTGTTCCAACAAATCTTTTCTCTTTCTATATATTAACCCTGAAACACTCAGTCCAGTCAGTTAAGTGCCATACGTGATACACGCTTTGGGCAATCATGTCTCAAAAAAGACATGACTGACTGGGAAGAAGATTATCCCGCAGTAGGTTGCCATTGCTTTCTGCGGTAAACTGGTTGCAAGCCAAGGCTATAGAATCCAATATGTCCTATTATTTAACCCTTAACTGAATGAAAGAGACAGATTAACACCTTTCTCAAGGGTATTTGTGCGTAAGTGAATGCAAGGAATTCAACTGGAATTCGAAATCGGCTCCCTGACTTGTCGTTCCGAGTCGATATCCACTGCACCACAACGCACATAGGGAAACTAGCAGGCTAGTATCAAGCCATGTTGATACATGGCAGGAAAGTTTGCCTGTGATGGTAGAAGGAGAGCAGTTTTATTTTGACTGCATTAAATATTTTCATTATCTGTGATGAGATTTGTCCAGCATTCATTGTCATCTAGAAGGATTTGTATGACATAGCAGTCTAGAAATCTTTTCTTTTGTTCGAACAAATCTTTTCTCTATACTTTACCCTGGAACACTAACCAACAATTAAATTTACAACAATACTAACCATGAGTATATCATACCCGATTTCCAAAATATCCAAAAAATATTAAATATAAATCTTTATTTGAAATATTTTACCTGCAGCCACTTCCAAATTTGTACTTTGAGTTAACATTAATAGGAACTGCAAAACATATTATTTAGGTGAGAAAATCAAGTACTGAAAATTGTTATTAAATTGTAATTAAAATAGCGCCATTTGCGCTGGGTACTACATACCCATGGTTAGTGTTCTCGGGTTAATATAGACTTAAATAGTTTTCCTAAGACTAATCTTTTAAGAAAAATGAACCAGAACTTCAATTCTTCAATTTAATAAAATATAAACCTTTATCTCATGGTAACAATCCATTCATATATATAAACAGAATAGGCACACCCAAGAAGTTTTCTGCAAAAAAAAAAATGTCTACTTCTTTCATCATATGTAAACGTCTTTAGACAGTGCTCACCCATGCAAACGAGATATTTCCTTGGTGTTTACGAATGCCGAAAAGTAGGCGCCATTACATCCTAAGAAATATCAAATAGTCGCTTTGTCTATTCTTCGTCTCTTTGCCATTTAAATATTTCTTCTGCTAGGTAGTCGACATGAATAGCGTAAATAACAATACTCCTTCAGCAGAGACGTTTTTCCAGACGGGAATTCATTGAAAATGGATAAGTGGGATCTGCTGTTGCAAGCAGGTGTCACATCAAGAAACAATAAGTAGATTTTAGCTCTCTCATATCCTAGAAGAAGACATAACTGACATTGCCATGGTTGATTTAATGCCTTTCATGATTTTAAAATCTTTTGAGCTCCTGAACAGACTTTCAAGGCTGCATCACGAGTTTTTAGTTTTCTTCCTTTTGTTTTTTTTTGATGTTGGAATCAAACTTTATATAAAGGACACAAATGGTTTCATAATTATACTCTAAAGCGGTGATTCTTGTGTGTGTGTGTGTGTGTGTGTGTGTGTGTGTGTGTGTGTGTGTGTGTGTGGAGAAGTGGTAATGGTACAGCGTTACTATTTGAATAAACGAATAGATATTAAACATTTTTTAGATAATTCTTACCACTATTCATCGAAGCACACTCCCGGCATTACAGAAAGGATTCTTCTTCTTGTTACTCATTTCACTACGTTCAACGAAAACATCGATTATTTTTTCTTTCATTGCGCACAGAAAAGTTTGGATTTAAAATGCCATCATAAATTTTCTAATACCGAACTTCAGCTATGTGATGAAAAATAATTGGCCGCCATTTCCAATGATTGAGTTCTCAAAATAAAACATTCGATGGTGCCCATTGATACAATTTCCGTTTCATTACAATAGGAAAATCTCACATTAGCAAAAAAAGGGCTTTGTCATCTGTGTTGCAATTTTCTATTTTCTATTTATATGAATTTTACTTCTCAAGCCGAAGTAACACCAAAGAATGAGAAGCAAGAAGAGTTACTATCAACTATAAAAGTAACGAGTCTCTGCTTCTTGCACATTTGCCCAAATAACGAAGAAATCACAAAAAAAAACCGGCACAAAATTAAATAAGCTGCACAAACAGTTGAATAGAAACATTAAGTAAGTTTATGTATGGCTATTCTTTTAAATTTATGATTCTATTTCATAATTAATATATTTAATATATACCCCTTAAAAACTTTGCTAAATGTGCCGTGATATTTTAGTTTGCTTAATGTGCCGTTGGATAAATATAGCGAAAGACTAGTCTAAAGTATAGAAAATTCATTATGAAAAAAATACCAAAAAGTAATGTGCTGTCTGTATTGCACAGTGCAGAGGATTCAGAAAGATTTAAATGAGTCTCATGATGATTACGAAGGTTTTTGGAGTGATCACTAGTGTTAGAGATTTTATGCCTTCATTCACCTTCCCACGTGACCTCAGACTTAACATGAAGGCCTATATGAATTGCCTTAAGGAGGTAGTGCTGCTCTGGTGCATGAGGGTGGCTCTGCACCACACCACATATGCGGGAGAGTCCAGTCATGGCTGTCAGACGATTTCTTATATCTTGCCGTCTAACGCAATAGACAGCAACCCGCCTGATATTTATGTGTAGGGTGCATTTGAACGAGAAACCAATAAAATCCAAGTAACACTAATAAAAAAATAAAAAAATAAAAAACTGAAGGCAAGGATTATATCAGCAGTTAACAACTTAAACAAGGAGATTCCAAAGTCGTTTAAAGTCCGTGATTGAAGCCTATGAAAATTTTATTAAATAAATATACGCTTTAGTATTTCAAGATGTTTTTGTGTAATTTTGGAAAAAAATATTTGTTAAAATATAATTTCAATGTGTTTTTTTGTTTTTGCGAAATTTATACAACAGTTCATCTATCGCATCAGATAGATAGATAGATAGATAGATAGATAGATAGATAGATAGATAGATAGATAGATAGATATGAAGAGTTTTCAGCTTTATTATCAGTAAGACGTTTGAAAATATGAGAAAAGAAGGAACCGCTAAAAGAAATTCTTAAATTCAATGCTGAATTTAGATAATCTATACAAGTTAAAATTTGTTCCAAGATAAGCATACGATACTTAAGCGTGTGTATATTAAGAATAATATTATGAAGTGTTGTGGTGACCCGTTTCTCAACGTTTGCATAAAGGAAAGCTAAAACGTTTCCTTTTTTTCCAGTTGGTAAGCATTGAAAACTTTACAGAATCACATGTATTTCATATATTGTTGCTTTTTTCGTTTGTATTTTTCGATTTCAGTCCTGATCACGTGGTTAATTTGCAAATGAACTAGAACGGGTTCTTCAGTTGCCCCATGTAGAATTCGAATGTTTGTGAACTCACTGATATAGAATTAACTTTCCGCCGTACTCACAAATATCTTCTTTTTATACATTCCCTATGGAATGTCTAAATAAGCGATGTATGAGTGGTCTGAGAACAAAGAGGCACGGAGTTGGATATCACAGGTCAATATTTTTTGTTAGCTGTTTTCAAGATAAGAATTACCGTTTTTTTTCAGTTGTGTTTCAAATTTGCTTAATCGTTTAAACTTCAGTGTCCAGAAATTAAACTCAAGTTTGGTTGATGGACAAAAGAAGTATTCTTTTTATTACTTTTAACTTTTCGATGTGATACCGAAATCCGAAGATGCATTGGAATAATGAAAAATGCCTTTCAAACCCTAAAAAAAAGTATTAAGAAACAGCAAATTTTCATTAGTCATAAATAAGTGCAGAGCTTTTATATAATATCAGTACTCCTAGCTGAAAAAATACCGGACAATGAATAGAAAACTTGAACAAAAAGAAATTAAGTTCTACAGAAGGATACTGAGAATACTATTGAAATATTTATGGAAATGGCGAGTAAGCTAACTAAAACGCTTGTGTGAATAGATAAATAAGGGGGTTAAACTGTTAACCAAGATAGACTCACCCCTATAATAGTGAATTCTGGACAATCTCATCACAGATAAGAGACTTCAGTTAAGAAAAATATGTTTCTACAAAAGGATGTTTAGAATACCATATATGTGCGTAGAGAGAATTTTTGAAAGACGAGGGAAACGGTTATCCTTGGAATCGGAAAGAGAAGTGAAATTTCTGTGTTACATGATAAAAACTGAAGGTTTGGAAAAGATGGCACTCACAAGATATTTTGAAAGAAAGAGGGGGAGAGATGCGGCATATAGAAAAAATTGATATAAATCCGTTGTGATTATTTGTGCTTTTCTTTACTTAAAGATATTGTTTGCGAGTATACAATCCTAAAAAGATACATAAATTAACTTTGTGTTTGCATTTTTTATGTTTAATCCGAAACAGAAATTTCTCCACTCGTTAATAATATACATTTCGACTAAGCTTAACTAAGTCTGAACGAAGGCAACATTGTGATAATCTTCGAGTAAAGAAGGTCTGTCATAGCATGAAAAGCAATACTCAAGGAATGTAGGCAAGCACCAGCCACTGAGATTCGTTGAAAATACATTACCTCAGCATATATATATACATATATATATATATATATATATATATATATGTGTGTGTGTGTGTGTGTGTGTGTGTGTGTGTGATATACCAAAAACTTGTAAATAGTTTTAAATATAAAAACTGCGTATTTCTTTTCAAAAAAAAGTAATTGGACGCGATTCAAATGTTCAAATGCAAAATAGAAAACTTTAGAAAATGTACAAAATTAGTTAGCCAAGTGTGGAAATTGAAATTAAAATATGGAAAAGATCCAGACATAATGTAGAGTATAAGGAAAACAGCCAAGCCTTACAATGTTGATATAATATGTATGCAGATATGTGCCAGGAAGAAAAGTTAGCTATTATTTTCTTCCCAATCAAAAATGAAATACTGAATGAAAGAATAGAAATTATAACTAAGTGAATACAACCATGGATGAAAATGTTATAACTTTTCTAATTTTTAAAATTGCGCGTTCAAAAATCCCCGTGACATGAGCGTTCTTAAAAGAAAAACAAACAAAACGGTAAAATTAGTTATTACAACTCGCCTGAAGACACCACATGGTAGAAACCTAGGTCTCATAATTACAAATGTAATATATATATATATATATATATATATATATATATATATATATATATATATGTTTCTTATTTATGCTAATGGTAATAGTGAGTGAAAACATTTTCATAAAGCAATCGCTCGCTATTGCCTGACGAAAAAATCAGCCTTATTCATGTGATAAAAAAATCAGCGTTATTCATGATTGAAATCAATAAAATATTTTCTCTTCAAACATCATTTCAAGGAAATAGGTTTCTTTCTAATATTAATGTGTTTCTTTCCTAACCCTTTAAGTTGGGAAGGCAACATCTTCATGATATCATTTTCCATTCTTTTTATCCTTGTTAGTTATTTAGTTGATGCTATTATTTGTTCTTTTTTAGTGAGGTGGATTTCGCTATTCGTTAATGTTTTTAATTCTGTAGCATCAGCCCATAAAATCTGATGAACGACTGTCATCCTAAAACCAAGAAAATTTATTCTATTAAAGTTATTTTAATCATTAATCTTTGGAAAAAATAGTATACCTGATAGTATAAACATTTTGTAACGTTTTAGATGTATGAACGTATAGAACCAATGAGGATATTTATTAATATATCTCGAGGTCCCTGGTTAATATTTGGGATTTCAAGCATCTTGCTGTGTTGAACACACCTATTCTAAGCCCAAATTTCCTGGGTTCATTTTCCTGATATCTTGAAGAAAATAGCCATAAAGTTAGGTATTGGGAGTGGTGTGAATTTATTCATTCTATATTGTTTATTTTTGTGTAAGCATATATATATATATATATGTACACTACCGGCCATAATTATTAGGTCACCCCAGTTTTTGAAAGAAATTATGTATTTAATACTATTGTTAGTATTTATTGTCAAGTAGATAATTCTAAATGAAAATAGAATGCTTCCTTTTTTAATACTGCACAATAATATGCGCATCAAAAATGTACATCAAATGAACTGTTCTGGTATCCAGTTTTTGTGATCTCTTCCCTATGCTAGTCTACACTTCTTATAGGATGGCCAAAGCAAAGGCTTCCTGGCTGCCTTGTAATATTTTGCAAAGTAATTATAACAAAAGAACCATTCTATTTTCATTTAGAATTATCCACTTGGCAATAAATATTAAAATATGAAATATATATTTTTTTAAACTGGGGTGACCTAATAATTATGGCCGGTAATATATATATATACTTTCCAGATGTGTTTTCAGTTTCTTGATGTTTAGATAAAATTCATCAAGGAAGGTGACGTAGTTTGTTTTTTGTTTTTGTTTTTTTTACCCAAGTACTTTCGATTATTTCCAAGGCCATCCTCAGGGTTAAATTGCAAAAAGGAACTTATTGTATTAGGTTGTCCCAAAAGTCCGTAAACACTTGCGAAAGAGTCTATCTGGTCCAACACAATCGAGACAAGCGATGGGTTCAGAAAGGGCAAAAGACACCGTCGGTTCCAAAACAAGATCGGTACGGCAAGAAAGTCATGTATGCGTTTGGTGGAACTTTGAAGGAATCGTGCATTTTGAGGTGGTTCCGTATGGTCGTGCCTTCAGTGCTGAACTTTACTGACAGCAACTTGAGCGGATCTACGAAAAGTTGAAGCAAAAGCACCCGGCTCTGATCAACTGAATGCACGCTTTGATGCAGCAGGACAATGCCAAGACACACACCGCCAGGAAGACCAATGACAAGTTTGAAGAGCTGGACGGCGTTGAGGTTCTGCCACATCCACTCTACAGTCCTGACTGTGCTCCATCAGATTACGGCCTTTTCCGCTCAATGTGAAGAGCCGCCGATTCGACTCGTTTGATGAAGTCTTTGATTCGAAGCCGGCTGAATGGTGCTTTGACCAGATCCGAAAGCTTTCAGATCGATGGCAGAAAGTTTTGGAAAATGATGGTCTTTAATTTGAGCAATAATTTTTGTAGTTTTTGCGAGTAAAATTTCAATTTTTTGCAAGTGTTTTCTGGTAACGTTAGATTACTTGGCAAGTAAAATTTCAATTTTTTGCAAGTGTTTACGAACTTTTGGGACAACCTAATATTTAAAAAAATATACTCTTTTATATTTATTTAAAATTTTTCAAAATTTTTAAATTTATCCGTTGTTATAGAAAACAAGATTTTTAATATATCAGGGGCCTTATGACCAAGGTGATACAACAAAACATAAGCTTTCCAAATAATCGACCCGGTTTGAATCTGAGTATCGGAGGCATTTTGTGACTTTATGATGTTATCTCACCGGACAGTAGTCAGTATGCGATACATTTGCAACGGGCCTGGAAACGTTACCACTACTTGACCTAATCATTTTAAATGATTCACTAATTCAAGCCTATCAAGTATGTATTGCACTGTTTTCCCTGTTTCTCTTTTCCTCTATCCGTTCTGTGAGTATTTGATTCTCCAAGCACTCCTTCCTTGTTATGTGTCCTAGAAACCTCAGATATCTTTTCCTGATGTTAAGTATTAAGTTTCCTTTTCGTTTGCATCCTCTCTAAAACCTTGTCGTTGCTCAAATGTTCGGGCCATGGTATCCTCAGCATCCTTCCGTAAAACCTCATTCCGTAAAACCTCATTCCGTAAAACCTCATTTTTCGAATCTCTCCTACATCTTCGAGGAGATAGTCCAGCATTCGCTGTTATAAAGGAGGACAGATATCACAAAAGATTTCAGTACACTTTTCTTTGTTTCCAGGGAAATCTTTCTGTCTTTCAATACTCTGCTTAGCTTTTGAAATGCGTCATTGGCCATCCCAATGCACCTTCGGATCTCAGTGTCACACAGAATATTCCCCAGGTATTCAAATTTCAGTACCTGTTTGAATTTGGTATCCCCAACCAGTCGTTCACATTTTAGGGTCCTCTTTTTACTGATGATCATGCATTCAGTTTTCTAGAAGTTTATGTTTTGCCCTTTCTTCTTGCTTCCCCTGGCTACCCTCTGTAGGAGGTTTTGTATTTTCCTTTTCTATTTTGTGTTTTCGGCACTGCATCATCTCTGTATATTATATTGTTGAGATTGTGGCTACCAGTAATAGATCCTGGCAAGATTTCTAGCTCCCCTAGAACTGTTTTGCTGTACAGGTTGAATAGATCAAGTTAAAAACACATCTTTGTCTTACGCACCTTTCTATTTTTGTATGTCTTAATTCATTTCCTGTTTTTAGGGAGGCTGTATGTTGCCAGTATAGATTCTTGATTATTCTAATGTCATTCCTGAATACCTCAGGGTCTCCGTGCATCTCTATCATGTCTTCGTGGCGTACTTTATTGAACGCCTTTATGGCGTCTATAAAAAACAGGTACGTACTTCTGCATTTGTACCGCTTTTCTGGTAACGTTCTGAGCATAATCATTGCGTTCGTTGTTCCAGTGTCTTTGACGAACACGTACTGCTCTTAACCTATCTCTGGTCCAATTCTGTTGCGTATTCTGTTTATCAGAATCCAAATGATGAGTTTTGTTATGTGGCTCATTAAGCTGATTTTTAGTGGAGTTCAAATTCGTTTACGCCTGGCTTCTTAAGTAGTGCAATAAAAATTGATCCGTTTAGGCCTTCCATTGTTATAGTTTTCATTTATTATTTCTTTAATTCTGTCTACGCGTAAATCGTCTAAAGCTGTTAGCATCTCTATTACAATACCGTCTGGTCCTGCTGCTTTGTTTCTGCTCAGTTTGGGCAGTGAAGCTTCCGCTACGGTTTTTAATATTTCTCGTCTGTCGGTATTTCTGTGTATTGCCGGCTGCTCTGTCTTGTCGTGGAAGAGATGTCTGATATATTTTCCCATCACTGAAATATTTTTCTTACTCTAATATAAGCAGTCTCTTTTTGGATTTTATGCATCCTGTTGCCGAGCATGTCTTTGTCATTTTAGATCCTTACTTTTTATTCCATGTCTCCTTAATTTGTCGTGCTCAATCTCTCTATTTCTTCAGGTCCTGGGTATGACAATAAACTACGGCAGCAAGGCCTCTGATTGGGAGGTTGTGACGAGCATGGAACCACCTCTTAATTGCTGTTATTATCCAACTCTACTCTGACCCGGGGTGATAGCACCTGTTAGGGTCCCAAATATGGGTAAATAGTTTATCCCCAAACTGGGGTCAAAAGTATAAAAATAGACTTTTATAGAAAAATATACATTTTTGAAGGAAAAATATGACCAACAATACATTTTTTAAGGAAAAGAATTATTACCATAACACATTTTTGAAGGAAAAAATTACCAGCAATACATTTTTGAATACACAATTTGAAGACGTCTTTAGTTTTTAAAATAAAAAAATAATAATAAAAATATTTTTCATCAAAATCTGACTAAATCTATAACTGAACATTAAAAATATACCTTAAAACCCTACTTTTTTGGCATTAAATAACCTACAGATGTTGATATGCCATTAAACAAAACTCACTCACTCACTCACTCACTCACTCACACTCTATTTCTTCGCATTTGTCATTGAGCCAGTATTCTTTGACATGTCTGCATGTTCTATTTGTTTCCTTGTGTAGTTTTCTATATTTTGTTCCATGTCTTGGTATTGTTTTCAGCCTCTTTGCATCATTCCAAAAATTTAATCGGTAATTCACTCATTTTTTTCTACGTTCGTTTTTCTTTGGGGTAATATCGTTTGCTGATGTCACTAGAGCTTCTCTTAAAGGGTTTCATTTCGAGTTTCCGTTTCTACTTTGTCCTTATGCATGCTTAAAATTATGCCCAGTTTTGAAATTCAGATATGTGGTTGAAACTTCTCAGGTACTCAGCAGGGTAGCGATCTCACGAATACATCCGGTTCTAAAAGTGTTGATGAGTATAAGAAGGAAGAAACAGAGTGGAATTAGAAGGAGGAAAGTGCATATGTCTGAATCTAAAACAAGATATATTAATTTTATCATTTCCTCCCCAATTTACATGTCAATTTTTGGAAATAAATTATTGACAATGGTCAGAAATTAATACAATCTTTATGTTGTAACCCTGTTTAAGGGGTCACAAATAAAAACAGGAACCCGGGGTTAGTGTAAACAATCGTATTAACAAAATAACGGGTAAAGGTACAATATGCCAGCTTGTTCGTCTAGCTGACGAGCAAGCGGTGTTGGATATCAAAGTCTCTGTTTGGTAAGTCACTCTACGGGTGTCTGACTCATGCCAGGCTGGTGCTCTCTCGGTGACTACTAGTCACTTGGTATTTATGCTAGTTGAGTTAGTCCATTACTATGTTAATGGGTAGGTCCGCCACACTTTACTAATAGGCATAATAATTCATATGATATAGGATGTAAATGTACAAAGAACTTCCAGCTGAATTTTGTCATCTCCTTTCTGTGGATATTCAAACACAGTGTGGGTGAGGATGGAGTTGACAGAACAACTCGTCGGAGATGCATATGGAAGTCACAGAACTAAGACAACACCTAATATTGTGATTAACATAAAACCACGATATGTTTATTTTCTATTCTTCAAAGATTTAAACCATTTACTAAGCGTGCTGAAAATCCCTCGCAATCAGTCCAAAAGGGAAACGTGTAATTTTAATTTTTATCATTTCTTTTGTCGCTTTAAGAGAAACACAATTATTATTTACATTTTCTTAGACGTAGCATTTTAATCATCATATATGATTGCGACTAACTTTCATGCTTTGTTTTTTCGTTTCATTTTACTTTTAAGTGTTTGTTTAAGTTAGGCATTCTCTGATCTTGGGGTCTAACAAAAAAAAAAAACAAATACGAGAAAATAAACCATATTTAGTAAAGTCTTCTGATAATAGAATTATCACCAGCCACACATTGTTACTATAAACCTCGGAACAATCGTTGGAAAAGAGAAAAGATTATTTACTACACTGGCTAAACGGAGGAAAAAATAAACCTGACATAAAGATATTTATCGGTTGCTTAAATATATCGTAATTTGAGTATCCGTTGTTTAGTAAGACCAGAATAAATGAATTCACAAAATAGTCGTCGCGATTATTTTTTGATAAAAATACGGTACTTCTTTTGTTTAGATGATCTTTTTTTTCCTTTTACCTTTTCTTTTTCTTTTTTTTTTTTTTTTCTTTTGTTGACTGAAATTAACGTACAAGAAGACAGGAAAGACAACGAAAACTAGAAATTCTCTTATTGCTTTTCGAACTTTAAGGCACGGTGAAGTAATGGATAGAGGTTTGGAATCGCAGGGTCGAGTTCGAATTCTTCTCGGGTTCATTATATTAAGTAATTGCGACAATATTAAGAGAGATAGTGATCAATCTCTTCTCTTATCTTCCAAATAGCAGAAAATAGCAAGGTATTTGGAAATACTAAAAATAATTATTTTAATCAAACAATTATTAAGATATATTTGAATTATAACGATCTTGGAAAGACTAACTTTTGTGATTTTGAATCCGTTTAGTCCAGCGTAATCCCCAACCAACCTTATCTTCAGAATTTCAATCTTTACCATATATATATATATATATATATATATATATATATATATATATATAGTCGTACTGTTTTGCTGTATCACAGATCATTAGTACGATTCGACTCCAATTGCTTTTTAACCCAGGATTGAAACCCGAACGAATTGGCATCAGTCGGCGATTCTACCTCTGAGCTATGGGCGCTCGGTAGAAGGAGGCACACTTTTTAACGTATATATTATCATTATACACGCCCAATATCTGAGAGTGTTCTAATTGCTGAATGAACGATGCGTATATGCTAGAGTAGCTACTGTTTTTCAAATTCTACCATTCTTCTAGAGTGCTCAATCAGGGTGTGAGAGCGTAAATAGTCTAATATATATATATATCGATTGCAATTAATAAATTGTGGTCTGAATTATGCAAAAAATAACACGGAAATCTCATATTAACAGATATATTTACCAGAATTACCCAAAAATATCTCGAAATACTAAAGTGGAAACTCACTCAATAAAATCGCTATTGGCTTCAACGACAGCCTCCAGACGACTTCGGCATATGATTGAACTCTTCTGGGCGGTCTGCTTGTTTAATGTGGTGAATGCTGCCATAATCCTTACCTTCAGTTCATCTCTGGTGTTACAAAGAGTTTTGTTAGTCTCTCGCTCAACTGCACCCCAAATAACGTTTAAGAGGTGGTATGCTGACTTTAAATGCAGTCGTGCAGACAAAAATGATGCTGAACACTCAGGTCGGACAAAATCAGCAGTTGTCCCAGAAAACACCAAGAACATCTGCAAACTCGTTTTGGTCGATCGTAAATTGAAACTGCGTGAGATAGCAGAGGAGTTGAACATTTCAGAAGGCAGTGAATTCACCATTCTGCATTAACATCTGTCAATGGGAAAGTTGTGTTCAAAGTGGGTTCTGCGTTTGCTCACAGTCGATCAAAAACATCAAAGCGTCGACGATTCAGAGCGTTGTTTGCAACTGTTTCAACGCAAAAAGGAGTTTTTATGGAAATATGTGACAATAGATAAGACATAGATACACCACTTCACTCCAGAGTCAAATCGGCACTCAGCTGAATGGACAGCAGCAGGTGAAAGCTGTCCGAAACAACCAAGGACGCAAACATCAGCAGGCAAAATTTCGGCTTCTGTATTTTGGGATACACAAGGTATTTTGTTCATTGATTACTTTGAGAAATGAAGAACCATCAATAGCGAACATTATATAGCATTACTGGTGCATTTCAAGGAAGAAGACGCCAAAAGTGGCCACAAATAAAAAAGAAAAAACGATCTCATTCGTGTCACAAGTCGATCGCAACTCGTTTCCTCATCCACCATATTCTCTAAATGTGGCCCCCAGAAACTACTGTGCCAAGGAAAGAGATTTGGCTCCAATAAAAAAAAAATAACATTGGAAAATGTTGTTTATTTTGAGGCCAAAGACAAATCGTACTACAAAAGAGGCATCAAATTGTTAGAGAAGCGTTGGAATCGGTGTATCACCGGAGAGAAGGATAATATGTTGATGAATAAAGTCGATTTTTTTCGAAAAGTTGTAAATTTTATTAGTTAATATCGAGATTTACAGAGAAGTATGTGCGTTATGAAGGTGTATACTTACAGTTGCACACCAGAAAAAACTCAATGCTGCAATACCAAAAAAGTATAATAGAAATTCTTCATGATAGATATAATAAAACCACTTATATATATATATATATATATATATATATATATATATATATATATATATATATATAATTGTTAAAGTATTGTATTTGATAACTGTTGACGAATTTTTTTCAAAACTTGATTCAAGTTGTTCAACTTCAAAAATAGGCATGAACTTAGACAATAGGTTCCCTCTGGTTTTACAAGCATGTGCAAACACTTATAGCTAGGTCTTATAATTTCGCTGTTGAAATTGCTATTGGTAACCGTAAGTTCTATGACAGTAATTTCTGCTTTCACACTTGAGAAACTCTCTTCCGGCTGCTCTGCGTTCCTCTTAACTACAATTTTCAGAAATTTAATCGTAATCTCAGTCGTCATCTTCTGTATCCTTGAATTTTATTCCTTTATTAACTTCTTTGTTTCTTTCACTCACAGCCATCCCTGGTGTCTGAGTTGCTTTATCGCCTTACCTGGATTGAAATGATTAAAAAACACGGTTGAATTCATCCTACCGTTTATTGACAAACTACGCTCTAGTGATGAACAATCGATATGACAGAAGAATATAACGAGACGATGACACTGGTTTGATTGATGCAAACGGGATAGCAATTAACACAAAATACACCTCAACAAAGGCACGTTTGCCTAAGACTTTGGTGAGATTACGTTGATTTACTTTTCGCTGCTAGCAGTCAATGTTCCATTGTACTTGCAAAATAATCAAAATCTTCCCGCTGCTTCTATATTTTCGTTTTTAATTTTAGTATATCTAGAATAAAACACTCAAGATTTTATTCATAATAAATAATTAGAAGATATAATTAACAAATATTTTAGCAGAAATGCTGTCTATGCATTCGAGATGGTGGCATCAGTCTTGGGAGTTGAGAACGTAGTTTACAATACTTAGTCGAGTAAAAGAAAATTAAAATATAGAGAAAGTGAGGTAATTGAAAAAGAAATTGAGAGAGAGAGAGAGAGAGAGAGATGAAAATCAAGTAATAAAGAGAGAAAAAGAGAAAATCATGAAAAAGAACAAAACATGACTTGTGACAGAGAAAGAAAAAAATGAAATATAGAATATTATAGAGTGAGAAGGAAATATAACTGAAAGAACAATCCATTGACAGAGAAAAAGAGAAGAATAGAGAAAGATGCATAGAATGAGAGGGAGAGAAAAAGAAAAAAACATGACTTGTGACAGAGAAAGAAAAAAATGAAATATAGAATATTATAGAGTGAGAAGGAAATATAACTGAAAGAACAATCCATTGACAGAGAAAAAGAGAAGAATAGAGAAAGATGCATAGAATGAGAGGGAGAGAAAAAGAAAAAAACATGACTTGTGACAGAGAAAGAAAAAAATGAAATATAGAATATTATAGAGTGAGAAGGAAATATAACTGAAAGAACAATCCATTGACAGAGAAAAAGAGAAGAATAGAGAAAGATGCATAGAATGAGAGGGAGAGAAAAAGAAAAAAACATGACTTGTGACAGAGAAAGAAAAAAATGAAATATAGAATATTATAGAGTGAGAAGGAAATATAACTGAAAGAACAATCCATTGACAGAGAAAAAGAGAAGAATAGAGAAAGATGCATAGAATGAGAGGGAGAGAAAAAGAAAAAAACATGACTTGTGACAGAGAAAGAAAAAAATGAAATATAGAATATTATAGAGTGAGAAGGAAATATAACTGAAAGAACAATCCATTGACAGAGAAAAAGAGAAGAATAGAGAAAGATGCATAGAATGATAGGGAGAGAAAAAGAAAAAAACATGACTTGTGACAGAGAAAGAAAAAAATGAAATATAGAATATTATAGAGTGAGAAGGAAATATAACTGAAAGAACAATCCATTGACAGAGAAAAAGAGAAGAATAGAGAAAGATGCATAGAATGATAGGGAGAGAAAAAGAAAAAAACATGACTTGTGACAGAGAAAGAAAAAAATGAAATATAGAATATTATAGAGTGAGAAGGAAATATAACTGAAAGAACAATCCATTGACAGAGAAAAAGAGAAGAATAGAGAAAGATGCATAGAATGATAGGGAGAGAAAAAGAAAAAAACATGACTTGTGACAGAGAAAGAAAAAAATGAAATATAGAATATTATAGAGTGAGAAGGAAATATAACTGAAAGAACAATCCATTGACAGAGAAAAAGAGAAGAATAGAGAAAGATGCATAGAATGAGAGGGAGAGAAAAAGAAAAAAAGAAAGAGAATGAGAATAATTAAGCAGTGTTGTCTTCCTGGACATTACATTTGAAAGTAAAACGGACATATTCAAATTTTGATTATGTTATTGTTTTTACAAAAGAAAGGAAAATATATTTATGTATTGATTTATATTTATTTGCTGGACAAGTTATAATCCAGACTCGGTCTTAACGTGTCTTTCATTTCAATGTGCTAGGATATATTTCTTATTATTAGTTATGGGGTAAACATTGTGAAAACTATATATATATATTTGTGTGTGTGTATTTATTGTTTAATTATTTAGTTTTTGGTCATAATAAAATTAGACCAGTGCACATTTGTATTAAAAAGTTTTCAATACAATTATATTGTAGAATTTTAGAATATTTTCCCTTTGTAAACGAGTTATTACGCGACCTAGGTTTCTACAATGAGTGGTGTCTTCAGGCTATCGTCTGAAGACACCACTCATTGTAGAAACCTAGGTCGCGTAATAACTCGTTTACAAATGGAATATATATTATTTATAAAGAAAAACTCAACACGTCGTTTAAATTGGTTATAAATTATAATTCATTTCAATAAGCTAAATTAGCTCATTTGATCATACCACAAAATATTCGTTCCATTTGGTACAAAATCTTTTGCGGAAATATGCATTTCCTTTAACTGAATAGAAAAATAATAAAATTGTTGGATTATCTTAGCCCTATTATTATATATGCCCTATTATTACATATGCCCTATTATTATATATGCCCTATTATTATTATTATATATGCCCTATTATTATATATGCCTTATTATTATTATTATATATGCCCTATTATTATATATGCCTTATTATTATTATTATATATGCCCTATTACAGTTTCGCATAGCTGAAAAGACAGACAGACAGACAGACAGCTAGAGTACAATAATGAACACTCCACAGCTTCACACCCTCAATAAGCTATAGATCCGATATATTCATTATACTCCAATGCAATTGTAATCAGATGTGTCACTCCGGTACAGCTGGAAGAAATGACTTGCAGGCAATAACAGCCGAGCAGGCCGGTGAGAACCAAGATGAGATTTAACTTGGAATTTTCTTGCTGCAATGAAAGTATCGATGCCGATTTTCATTTTGCTTGGCTCGTTGATCTTTTAAATATAGTGGTGTGTCGTTTATGTTCTAAAAATATTTTAATTTATGTCAAAATTAAATGGAATCAAAAAAAAAGGAAGAAGATTATGACTTGGTTGCCTCAATCTTCTGCCATTGAATTATTGAATTACTCATGGAGGAATTAGATAAAAGAGTTCGAAGAGTGAGAGTTAACTTTTCCAGCTTGAAGAATTCTTGGGGTATCTACCATCTCAGTCTGTCAGTTAAATGGCATACGTGATACTCGCTTGGACGATCATGTCTCGAAAGAGGCATGACTGATTGGGTAGAAGATTTTCCTGTAGTATGCTGCAATTACTTTCTGCGGTAGACTGGTTACCATCCAGGGTTATGGACCCATTCTGTCCTGCTACTTAACCCATGGCTGGAGAGAGAAGCGACGAGTTCATATCTTTCCTAAGTGTATTTGCGGATAGATGAATGCAACGAATTCAGATGGAATTCGAACTCGGCTATCCGATTTCTCGTTCCGAGCTGATATCTACTGTAACCTACGCACATCCATCCTCATTGCTATCTATATTTCTACCATCTAGTCTGCCATATTGAACAAGAGGAAGAGACAAATTATTAAGTTCCTGGGACATGCAATGAGGAAGGAGGGCTTGGAGACTCTGATACTAACAGGCCAGATAGAAGGAAAAAGAGACAGAGAAAGCAGCGGATAACATATTTGAAGGGCCTGGTCAGGTGGATGACACAACGGGGAATGCGTTATATTACAGGAGAAAGCGCGCTAAGAGCCACCAGGGATAGGGAGACGTGGAAGGCCATGATCACATACGTTCTGAAAGGACAAAGCACATAGAAGAAGAAGAAAAAGAAGAAGAAGAAGAAATCTGCCATCTAGATTTCTGAAAAACTGTTAGAATGCCAATAGGCCGTGATATTACTAACGAAAAGAAATGGTACTTTTGAATGATAATGTTTTCTCAGATGTGATCATTTTTGTCAAAATAAAAGTTATAGTTACTAAAATATTATGTCTTACTTTAAAAAATACAATGATATTTAATTTCTTTTTTTCAAGAAATGCAAAACATTTTACAATGTCCCAAAACATTTTACAAGGAGAGTATGTTTGATTAGTTCACAGGTTTTGCTCGTCATGGCTTCCCATCAAAGGGTTCTTCTCTTCTCTTTTTTGACAAGACTGTTTCCTTCATCAGTTTTTTTAGATATTCATTTAATCTGTTCTATTATTTGCATATTACATTTCTAATATCAAGTTGGGTGAACGCATAACTGTGCATGCATTTTAGGCAAAGAAACCAATTTAATTTTTCTCGTATAATTTTACTTGTTTTTAGTGTGATGAAATGATTTACGGAAAATCTACCTAGAATTTTAATCTTTTTTTTTTAGTCGTATCACCCGAGCAAGGCGGTAACGCCACTGATGTGCAGGGGGCTACTTGAGAGTAAAAAGATTAGATAGGAGGAGAGTAAAGAGAAAGACGAACCAGTTAGAAAGGAGCAAGAGAAGGATGGGAATACAGGTGTGATGACAGTTGCAAAGGTAGAGAGAAAGGAAAGGATATACATGGTGATGTAGAAAGAACTGGAGTCAAGTGGTTAAGAAATGGGTATGGACATTGCATTTAAATTACTGGAGGTTGAAGCCGTCAGGAAAGCAAGAATATGGAAGCGAATTCCACAGGCGAGAAGTGCGAGAAAAGAAGCTGAGGGAGTAGAATTGTCATCTGCATTTGGTTGATCTAACTGTGAATGGGTGAGACCCAGTTGTCAGTCTGGTTGTACGAGTAAACACCTGTTGCAGAGGCACCAGTGACTTAAGTTCGTTGGAGCAGAAGCCATGAAAGTATTTATAGAACAGAGAGAGGGAAGCCACATCCCGTCGGTGGGAAAGTGGCTAGAGTCGAGCCGCCAAGTCGATACCTATCACATTACTGATTCTCCTTTGGAGCCTGTCAAGAACACTGATATGCTGATTTACTTGTCTTCAATGTCAATTTCCTGTTTTTCTGTTTTAGCTGCTGTACGTTTTCATGATATTTTTCCTTTTCTTCTAATTTGTTGTGTTCTTACGGTTTTTAGATTGTCTATAGTTATACTTTTATCGTCGTAGAAGAAAAACTTCACTGATTTTTTTTCTTTAAGTTTCTTAGGAAATTATCTTAGCTGTTATGAAAATTTTGGAGTCTGGTTATATTTTTTAGGTTACTCTCAAAATTATCTAAATCCCATCGTATTGTCTTTTGTTAATATTTCTTTCTTTTTGTGTAATATGTACGTCATATTTCTGATTTATAGTTGTTCTATTAGTCCCTACCTACAACATTTTCTTATTTGTTTAATACTACTTTCAGTTTTAAAGCTCTGTATTTAAATGTAATTTTATTAGAATTGGTTTAGTCTATTGCTAGTCTTTTCAGTCGTTATTGGGTTGTAGGTAGTGCAATAAGAATTTATTTTCGTATCAGCATTTACTAATGAAAATTGATTTTTTGTTTAAAAGTTTATATTAATTTGGATAAATGATTATTACTAGCATATCTTCTCTCGGAAAAGGTCTCATTTTTCCAATTTTTCTTCTATTATGTACCGTGTCACTTTGGGCCGTAGGTGATCATGGCCTTCCACATCTCGCTATAAGTTATAGCTTTTAATAACTCATCTCCTGTTATCCCGCTCAACCTCCGCTCTTCCATCCATCGGCTCAATCTATCAATTATGTCACTCGTTGCCTTCCCTAGTCTCTCCCTCCCTCTATCTGTCCCGTGAGCATCAGATTTTCTAAGCCTTCCTTTCTCACTTCACGTTCCAGAAAATTCAGCTATCTTTTCCTGATGTTTATTATGTTTCTTTTCGTTTCCATCCTCTCCAAAATCTCGTCCTTGTTCCACTTTCCGTTCTCTGGTAGAACACTTCCAGAGTATTTGAATTTCTGTACCTGCTTGATTGTAGTATCGCCGATCTATAGTTGGCATGTTGGGCTCTTCTTTTTACTGATGACCATGTATTATTAAGAATACATCTTTAAATACCGAACCTAGGTGTGTCGTCAGTGTTGTTCCGGGTCTAAATAAACAACAGATTTCTTTGATAGGCAACTCGACCGAATATGATCAGTATTCGGCCCACACCCAGACTAAAAATTTGCTACTAGCTTTATGACGTGCATGATATAAGTTCCTCTGGAAAACAGCAACCAATCAAGACTTCACTTAAGCTATGCGATGTTATAGACCGGGTATGTTCGGTTGTACTGAACTTCCTACAACATATGGTCAAGACAGAATTTTTTTGGTGGAAGAGAAGAAAACCAGTAAATATGTATATACATTAATAAAACGATTTATCATATTGACTCGTCTTACGACTTACTTTTCTTTCTCTTCCTCCCCTTTTAACTTCTTTATTATATCTTATTTATTTGGTCTTTCTCTTTTATATCTTTTCTTTATTCTTATTTTCCTTAACTGCGCTTAACAAAATATTTATAATAGAGTGACTAAAATGACTTAGACTATTTACAAAAAAAACTAAAATGTGGTAAGAATTTACAAAAACAAAGAAAAACTAAAATGTGGTAAGAATTCTTTGGGATATTGATTGACACTTTAATAAATTTCATTTAAAAACTAAAGGAAATAACATTTAACAAAAATTACTTGAAAATAAATTAATCAAAATATTTACATGTTATATACTCGTTAAAAAAACATAATAGCGTGTAAATTTTAGTTAAAATCGGTTACTCTCCCCACAAAAAATTATCCACAAAAGAAGAGATTCGTTTAAAAACTAAAAGAAATAACAAATACTTAAAACTGCCTATAGTAAATTCATCAAAATAATTATTTATTCATTAAAAAAGAAAACAAATTGGTTAAAATAAGTTACTTATCAAAAATATATATTAAAAGAAACCGTTTGAAAAAACGAGCAAATACGAAAAACAATCAATACATTGCAAATAAAGAAAAGGAAAGATTACGAATAAAAATATTTTTACAAGAAATCTTCTCAAAAGGCCAGTAAAACGCAAAAAAATATATATGCATATATGTATAGATGTCGTTTAATATGCGAATGAATGCAAATAAAAAAAAGTTTACTTATAATTTATTTGTAGTTCTTTCTTTCCACTTTCTTTAACTACTTCCGGTGGGAGGTCTGCTGGTTTGCATTCCATGTTTATTATCACCACTGTCGCTTGCTAATTAGTTATATTTTGCTATTTTTCATGTTATTTTAACGCGTTTTCATTTGAGTTTATGAGATTAAACAAAAAATTTACAGTGTTGTTATATTTGAATATTTTTGTTTAAATCCGGAGTAGCTTCTCAAGTAGCTTCTAATATATTTGCATATTTTATATACTATATACTTTTAGATTTCCTTTCTATCTTATATTAGATTGGTGGATTAAAACCTTATAGACCCGAAGAACATTTCCGTCCTACAACCATCACAGTATGAATTAAAAGTAATAGAAGAAATACAAAGTCTTTTAAACTTAATGTGAAAGAGAAACATATATATATATATATTGTAACAAAGTTGTAGAACACGTAGGTTATTTTACCTACTCTTCATGCATTTACTTTTATAAAGTTCTCGATACAACGTAGAGCATTATATTGTATTGTACAATATTGTATTGTACAATATATATATATATATAATAAAAATGGCATAATTCTAATTTTTAAAATCTTGGCTCTTGAATGGAGGAGGGGTAATTCTTCTAATATGCGACAAATATATGCCTGCTTTCCGCTTCTTACTTCCTTACATTCAAAAATTGTCAATCTCACCCCATTTTATTTCCCTGTGTATGGATGATTTGAGGCGGAGGGGGCTTCTATCAGTAAAAAATCTTTTAACACATTTGGATAAATAAAGTGTGGGTTTCAGCCGTTGTTGAAGAAGCGAGGAAATCCTCGAAATTTTTGTTTTATTTTTTATATTTGGCTCTGTAAATAGAACGTAATATTTGCATCAAGACCTCCACCTTGATCAATTTTAATATTAATGAAAGTAATATTAAGCAGACAGGGTTTTTTTAGATTTACCTGATTTGGGATTTATCTGATCATCCTTTTGGATTTAATATATATATATATATATATATATATATATATATATATATATATATGATTGCGCTTAGCGTGAAATAGTCTGTTGCCCTTAAATGTTGACTTCAATGTTCACTCTTTTATATTTACATACGCTCTATCTCTGATAATGAGCACTTTATTTTATAAATCTAGCAAACCATAAAACTATATATATATATATATATATATATATATATATATATATATATATATATAAGTATCCACTACGGTGGCGTAGTGGTTATAGTAAATGGTTATACATGTTGATTTATCACTTTGGTAAACGGGGGTGCTTGGAAACGTGTATCAGGACATTATGTATCTATACTGATATATATTTTGAAAGTAATACATTTTCATTTATTAATCTGACAATTCTTCTGGCAATCCTTTTCATGGTTCTCTCTTTGCTTACTTCCTCGAAATTCCGTCCTTTCTCTCTAAATATCTTCTTCTCACCACCACTCTCTATTTCTCTCCCTTTATCACAAGACTACATTGCTCTGTTCTTTTTCACTTTTTCTCTCTTTCTCTCTTTCCCTGTTCAGTCATTCTCACTTATTTCTTATATTTATTTCTTTCATCAATTCCTCTTAACTTCGCCCTTTCTTTTCAAATTATCTTCTTCTCACCGTCACTCTCTCTCCTTCTCTCTATTTATCACTGTATTACTTCTCCACCCTCTCTCTCTCTCTCTTTCTTTCTTTCTTTCCTTCCTATCTCTCTTTCTATATTCAGTCGTTCTCACTTGACTCTTATCTTTCTTTACTTTGGTTCCCTGCACTTCCGTCTGTTTTATCGAACCATTTTCTCCTCCCCACTCCTCCTTCTTTCTCTCTGTTTATCACTATACTTCTTATTACCTCTCTTTTTCTCTCTCTCTATCTCACACTTTCACTCCTCCCTCTCTTTATTTCTTTCTTTCTTCCTATCTCTCTTTCTATATTCAGTCGTTCTCACTTGACTCTTATCTTTCTTTACTTTGGTTCCCTGCACTTCCGTCTGTTTTATCGAACCATTTTCTCCTCCCCACTCCTCCTTCTTTCTCTCTGTTTATCACTATACTTCTTATTACCTCTCTTTTTCTCTCTCTCTATCTCACACTTTCACTCCTCCCTCTCTTTTATTTCTTTCTTTCTTCCTATCTCTCTTTCTATATTCAGTCGTTCTCACTTGACTCTTATCTTTCTTTACTTTGGTTCCCGCACTTTCGTCTGTTTTATCGAACCATTTTCTCCCTCCCCACTCCTCCTTCTTTCTCTCTGTTTATCACTATACTTCTTATTACCTCTCTTTTTCTCTCTCTCTATCTCACACTTTCACTCCTCCCTCTCTTTATTTCTTTCTTTCTTCCTATCTCTCTTTCTATATTCAGTCGTTCTCACTTGACTCTTATCTTTCTTTACTTTGGTTCTTGCACTTCCGTCTGTTTTATCGAACCATTTTCTCCTCCCCACTCCTCCTTCTTTCTCTCTGTTTATCACTATACTTCTTATTACCTCTCTTTTTCTCTCTCTCTCTATCTCACACTTTCACTCCTCCCTCTCTTTATTTCTTTATCTTCCTGCTAAATCCTTCCCACTTCATACTCTCTTTACTTAAATCGTCGTACTTCTGTCCTCTTTCTCGAATTAACCTCTTCTCACCGCCCTTCGCTATTTCTTACCTTTATCACTATACTAATTTTTTCATCTTTCTTTCTTTTTTCTTTCTTTCTTTCTTTCTTTCTTTCTTTCTTTCTTTCTTTCTTTCTTTTTGTCTGTCTCTCCTCATTTTTCTCTTGTATTTCTCTCAGTGATTAAATCATCACACTTTCTTTCTGTCTTTTTCCCATTCTCTCTCTAGATATCTTTTTTCGAATTCTCTTCTCATCGCCCCATCTCTCTCTCTCTCTCTCTCTCTCTCTCTCTCTCTCTCTCTCTCTCTCTCTCTTCCATCTCCAGCATTTTCTTGCCCCTCCCGTTCTTATTTATCATTTATATATTCTTCTAACACTTTTTTATGTGATCCTAATCTAAATCAAGGATTCAGGAAAATATTAACAGGTTCTTTGATCACAATTCAAATATTTGGAAATTTTATCTCGAATGATTGTTTAACATTCCATAGATGAAATCGCAAATCTTTGCGTGTTTTCACTTGTCTTCTTCATGCTTTTGCGTGTGAAAGCAAAATATAATCTAGAAAATGTGAGTAAGCATCTGAGCCTGACATGAAAGGAAAATAAAAACATTGTTTGAAACAATTAAATAAAACACCGACAAAAGATAACAACGATCTCTTGATAATCTTCACTTCTATAATCAAGTAGAATTCAGAATTACATGAGTTGAATGAGATATGATATGAAAACACTTTGTTCACAAAAGAGAATCTTATTAAAGATTCAAATAGGGAAGTAACGATGGAAAACCGACGTATATTTTCTCTTTTGGAGGAAAACAGCCTGACTAAATTTAATATTTGCTCGATGCCAATTCATAACTAAATAAAAACAATATCTGTCCGCTTTCGAATTTTATATGGCAGTTTCATATAATTAAAAAATAGTTCAATGAAATGGTTTCTGTTTTAGACCTTTCATTTCTTTTTCAGTCATTCTTCCACCTCCCTAATGTAGCTTCCCTCTGCCTTTTCTAGATATATCTTCATGCTAATTGTTTTGGTAAGCTTTTCTTTTTGGGACTTAGTAATTTTAGTAAATATTAATTGCGATTTCATTTTTAAATGTTGTTATTTTTGTTGATCTCTCCTAACTAAATTCTACGTATTATAACTATTATTTGTCGATATTTATTATATGAGGTAATATTTACAGTATTTACATTATTCGGACTATTGTCCTCATCTTTGTTGCCATTTTACGACGTTTCAGCTCTTGTACTCTCCGGCCTTCCTCGGGTGCTAGAAATTTCGAACCGAACCCTTTATAACAATTACAATTGAACTCATAACTCTATGGGTCAAGTCACAGGAACTAACCAACGTCTATATCTACTGGGCCATGTGTCCGTAAGGAAATGGCTGAGTGGATATAGTTGCTTAGTTCTTGTGAGTTCAATACCAGGCTACAAGTAACTTACAGAGTTAGAGGGAGATAACTCATGACTTCCAGAAGAATGAAGAAATAGAGTTCATATACCCGTGTAATAGAAGGTTCGGTTCGAAATTCCTAGCACATGAAGAAGGCTGAAGCGTACAACGGACGAAACGTCGTACAAATGGCAACAAAGATGAGGGCAATAGTCCGAATAATGTAAATATTGTATTATAATTAGTTAGTACTCGACAGAGACTTTGATGTATGATTTTCACTGTATAAATATGGTTAAATAAGAATGTACTGCTTTGGTGTTAAGAATAATGTGGTGTGTTTGTGTAAGTAGTTGTTGCTAGCTAAGTTTAAGATAAGACAGATTGAAGACCAGCCTACCTTTATTCCCTCTTTTGGCCTTGTGTCATTTTTTAAAAATAAATATTGCCTTTTTTTTACTCCTATGTTTTTTAAAGTTAAGCGTACAACTAGATTTCCGACAAGAGCTCATCTTCTTAAAGTTTAAATGACAGGATGTAACTAAATTCTATGATAAAAGTTTCTTCTCTCACACTTTTTACTTTTGGAACACTCTTTGCCTTTCAATCAACTTTGATCTTTAAAGATTTTAATGCAATGTTAGTCGCTAGATTCTAAATTCTTACAATTTTGTTTTTCTTACGTCTTAATCATTTTTATTTCTCACATATTCTCTCACGTTCAATAACTACTCGAGTCTTATTAGCTTTTATGGTTTTGCTTTGGGTAAAATAATTAAAAAATGATTATCAGATGCCCTTTTGATGATTTCGGCTCAAAGCAGAAATGTGTTTTTATTTAATTATTGTTCGTGAGAAAATTCTGTTGCATTAAAACAAAGCGAAACTATCGAGACTTTAACAAAATCATTATATTTCCTTCTATATTTCATATTATCCGAACAAGAAAAAGTATTAAATAGTATAATTCAAAGTTGAACAAAAATGCATTATTATTAACATTAGTCATCATAATAGTTTCTCACGATCACGAATTCTGAAAACCGATTTGGTCATAAGGGTAGAACGGTATTTTCTAGTCATTGCAGTTGATAGAGAGTCAAGAAAAAGATAGCCTGACAGAGCTCATCCCATTTCAATTTCGGTTCTCGAATCATGGTTCTTTCCCTGGACTATGCTTGCGCTATAGATAATAAAGAAAAGAGATTTTCTCGTAGACTGGCTACCACTCAAGGAAAGATAAATCAGTGTGCACTAGCATATAGCTGAGGGCAAGATGAATCATTCAGTTAAGTGCCATACGTTGTACACGCTCGATAGAGACATGATTGACTGGGCAGATGATTATCCCGCAGTAGGTTGCCATTATTTTCGGTGGTAGACTGGTTGCCGACCAAGGCTATAGAACCTAATCTGTCCTGTTATTTAACCCATAACTGGAGGGAAGAGACGGATTAATATCTTTCCCAAGGGTATTTGCGCGTAAGTGAATGCAATTAATTTAGCTGGAATTCGAACTCGGCTCCCCGATTTCTCGTTCCGAGCCGATATCCAATGCACCACAACGTACATCAACGCAAGATGAATACATGCCTTTAAAAGCGTTGCTAAAAAAAAAAAATGGAACATAATTTGAATCTATTTTTCCATCTATCAGCGTTAACTACCCGCATATCTATTGTGGTAAAGCTTTAATAGCATCATCGATAATATACCGAAAGGCTTAAAATGCATTCATAAAGTAAGTGATTTGGTCCAAAACTCATCTCAATAATACCTTGTATTAACTTATAAAATTAACAGGAATTCTTAATAATTAGATTGTAATAAATATATTATAATAAAAATCAAAATATACTGTGTGCGCGAGAGGAGTGAGCAGATATCTATAGATACAAAGTGCAATGGATAAACTGTCGTCAAAATTATGCAATAATAAAAATGGTACGCACATCTCATTTTAACAGAGTTATTTACCAAAATAACAAAAAATATCTTTAATTATTCTAAGGTTACTTTATTCAATAAAATCGACATTATCCTCGATTAAAGCCTTCTGAGGATTTAAAATCTGCTGCAATTCATCTGAAAGTTGATGAAAGTTTAAATAATCCTTGCCATCACTTCATCTTTAGTGTTTTTTTATTTTAATCATATCACCCCAATCAAGGCGGTAACGCCACTGATGTGCAGGGGGCTACATAAGAGTAAGAAGATTAGAAGAGAAAAAGCCGGAAACCACATCCTAAACAGGGAACAAGGGATGAGCCTCTTCACCTGTTCAGTAGATGTGGGTGTTACATGGAGAATTGTTGACTTGGCGCTCAACGGCGTCCCACACATAATAATCGAGGGGGTTGTAGTCTGGAGGAGTTAGGTGGCTAGATGTAAGGGCTCATGTTGTCACAGAAATGTTTTTGACGGCTATGACTGGGTTCTGCTGTTTGTGTGACATGATTCGGAATTTTGTTGCCAGACATAGTGTCTTTCTTGCAGCCGCTTTCTTAACCTAGGCCAGTACTACATCCCTAAGTCACTTGATGTAGGCCTCCGTGTTGATTTCAGAGACCTTTGGGGGTATGAATGTAGGTATAACGTTGCTATCAATATTGATCATTTCATGTACTATCATGATTTGAATTTCGTCACTGTTGACAACAAAGCAAGTCTCAGATTGACACTTAAACACTCATTGATATTCGTATTGTAGCTTCCGGTGCAAATGACAAACAGTAAAGCATGTCGTTTCCAAATTGCTGGTAAATTGAAATCATGGTGCTCTTTTTCTCACAGACGGTGCCCAACTGACCCTACTATACTGTGCAGTCGACAAAATCAGAAGCAAACAACGCGCATACGCCAAATTAAAAATATAAAATGAGGAGAATTTATCCATTGCATCCTGTATATAATGAGATTGGACACTTGGACGTGATATAGTTAGATCCTTACCGGCAACCTAAAATGTCTAGCCTTGTGCCACATCTAAGCAACGCTTAGAAAATCACAAGGCTTAAGAAGTTTTCTACGGTATTATCGTTTTTCTCACTTCAAATTTCTACTTAGTATCACATTCGGTAGCGACGTGAGCGCTCTGGAAAATAATCAATTTTGATATCTGAGTCCAGAAAGGAAGTTGCGGACATTGTTCTCTCATAGTGCAAGAACGACAGTTTTGGAGGCAGCGTCGATGCTAATGGTGATGACGCTTGTGTTCTTACTATCGTTTCCAGCATGTATTGAAGACCAGGGAGTTTCAAAGTCGCTAATGGTATTAAATTAAACTACATCCTCAAAAGTCTTATATGAAATGTCAGCATCGCCAGCGCACTTTAGTTACGATAGCATGATAAAAGAATTAATACCTTATTATAGTCAGAATCCGATATATTCTCTTCAGGAACTAATGAATATATATTCCAAAGTTTAATATTTATTTTTTGTAAAAAGTGCTCAGTATATAAGTAGAGCAGTTAGAGATATATAAATATTATTATTATAATTATTATAACAATAGACTACTGCAACTCGAAAGTTATCAAGTTTCGGCGCTCAGTGCACCATCATCAGACAGTAAAATATGGTTCAGTTAAGGGGGTAAAAAAAAATATATATATATATATATACATATATTGATAAAAAATTTAAAATTAAAAATAAAATAAAAAGTAAAAAATTCTACCATACTAGTTGAATATAGGAGAGTGGGAAGTTATATCTTACAAGAATTATGTGTGTAGACCAATGAATATTGAGATATTAGAGTGTAGCAAAGAATATACAGACAGGAGGAAGTGTCAGTTGTTAAAATAAGGATGGAACAAAAATTAGTCAATATATTACTTTACATGCGACAAGATTGAAATTAAAACAATAAAAAACAAAATCTTTGTCTTAAAGGGTTTTGTTAATATAAAAACACAATATTAATGTATAGAAATATACGTAAGCCCATTAAGTTAACTAATAAAGGCAGAATTACTTTATTTTCGAGATCACTGATAGCGAAAATATGCGTACACAGCAATATAACAGTTAATTAAGTTTAAGTTTAAGGTATATATAATTAACTAAAATGGGTAGGATTATAGATTATAGCAAATAGTACAGAGTTTAGGATAATTTTAGACATATTTAAGAGTGTGAATTTTCTTAGCTGGCACTAAGTAGTAATTTCATTACGTTAGTTTAATAAGTCAGGTTTGGTGAATTTATTTGGATTTGTCTTGCAAGCAAAGAAAACATTTTTTATGAAACGATTTACATCAGAATCATCAGAAACGACGGAAACTTGAACTGCATCATTGCAGATTTTCACTTTGTTATGCAAACAGAAACAGTCATCACTCAATCCCCTTGACAACATTAAAGAGATTGGGCATAACCAGGCGAGCAGTATTAAGTATTCGCTTTCAGCACGCACGCATACATGCACGTGTTCGCCAATCTTCCATAAAAACAAAATAGACGACTACTACTATTGTCCGTCCGTGAACTGCTTAATACAACCAATACAAAAGGCATCTTTGATAATAGCTGATGTAAATCGAAAGCTCAGAAAGAATGAAATAAAAAACATGTATCAGTATTGTGATTTTCTTTCTTCTTTCAACGCTAATACTATTAAGCTAATCAGACGATAGGAACGAAATTTACATACAATAAATCGACAAAACTTGTCTATATCATATAATGAAACATGCCTCAATGAAAAAATGCTGCCTAAATACACACACACACACACACACACACACATATATATATATATATATATATATATATATATATATATATATATATATATATATGTCCATGAGCAGAATTAGTATGACGACCTGAACAAACTGGATTATTCAGCCTGAGGATATTTCTAACTAGAACTCTACCTAAAATGATTTACGCCACTTTTATCAAAGCCTCTCGTGAAATCGAGCACATTTGTATGTGATGCATATGCATAGCCTTTACAGGCTCCATAATCCAGCATCCCTTTTTTAGCTTCTAAGTGCTCATATATCCTTAGAAAAAACTTTACAAATGCTATATTCAATATATTATTGACGGTGATTATTACAAATTATTGTTAATTATAATTAAACTCTTGCAAGCATTAACCTTTTTACCAAATATCTTAGAGGTTTGATTTTATTAAAAGCAGATCGATATTTGCATATATCTGGGAATTTGAACTTGAAACGATAACCATAGTATGTAAATACTATTTTGAAAAAAATCCAGTACATTTTCTGCAATTATATTCTTCGTTGACAAGATAGTATTATAAGTAGATCACCTATATTGATGCAATTTAAGGAAATACAAATACAAAGTCTTTCACTATTCAAGCTGATAAAGTACTGTACTCATCCTGAAATGGAACCATGTCATTTAGAATAAGTAAGGTTCTCTTTTTTTAGACGGATTAAATATTGAGTGTTTGATGAGAAGAGAAGAAATTGATGCCAGTCTGCAGTAACGAAAATGGCAAAATTCAATTATGTAACTTTCTCGGTAAGGAAATGGAATTTTTCAAATATGCAAAGATGAAAAATATATTAATAGATATTTAAATCCTAGTATACACTCACTAACACATATATATTCTCAATCTTTAATATATATTCACCCCTTTCATTCTCAATCTCTTTCTACACACACACACACACACGCACAAATACGCACACACAGACTCACACACACACACACACACACACACACACACATATATATATATATATATATATATATATATATATAAATGCGTGTGTGTGTGCAATTAGTGAAGGCAATTATATTTTATGCAAGAAATTATATGAATATTTACTAATAAGTTAATCAGAACATATTAACTAAGTTATGCACAGATAGATAGATAGATAGATAGATAGATAGATAGATAGATAGATAGATAGATAGATAGATACTGAACGGATAATCTCGATCTTTAAAAAGGAAATTGATGCTGAGCATCAGGAAGAGACAACTGAAGTTCCTGGGACATGCGATGAGGAAAGAGAGCTTGGAGAACCTGATACTGATACAGATAGAAGGAAGGAGAGACAGAGGAAGGCAGCGGATAACACATTTGCAGGGCCTGATCAGGTGGATAACGGAACGGGGGTTGCCAGGAGCAACAGGAGCAAATATACTAAGAGCCACAAGGGATAGGGAGACGTGGAGAGCCATGATCGCCTACGTCCTGAAAGGACAGGGCACAAAGAAGAAAGATAGGAGGAAAGCAAATACGAACTGTTCTAAAACTCTGACTTTGATGGGTGAGCCGATATTTTGCCAAAATCTCCCGCACAAGTAATAATTTTATTTTCATTTCACCCAAGCAATAGTCACTTTAACGCCGTAACAGGTTACAGGGAGTGAAAGTGAATGAGAAGATATTAGTGAGGAGAATAAAGACAATAAATTAACAGGTTTCAGGAATACAAAAAAGGACATTGGGGTTGAATGTAACTTTTTGTAGAAAATAGATCACAGAAGGGAGTTCCACAGGCAAGAATTGCGAGAGAAAAAAAATTAAAATTGAAGAGACGGTTGCCAATCTAGTAGTACGCTTGAATTTATCAAGTTTACACACGAAGGAAAAAAATGAATCTGAACATTTGTTCATGAAAATAATTGAAAGAGAGAAAAGAAAAGTCATGTCATGTCTGTGAGAAAGTGATTGAATGCGATATTCCAGATCAGGGTCGATTAAATTACAGACTCGGCCTTGAATTCTCGTCAAAATCTTGAGTTATAAAACAGGAGCAGCCGATCAAGAACGGCAGAACGATTCAATGGTTGTGCAGATCGTTAGGTCCATTATCGCAGTTAATTCAATAGTCACACCGTACAAAGGTTTACTCAGTGGACTTTCGAGGCTAGCAAAGTGTCTAATTATACAGTAAAATCATGTCTGTTTTCATAATAAGTTATATCAAGGCCATAGAACTAGTTGGAGTGATATTCAGAATTTTCTCGATACTTTAAGAAAAATTTTCAGACATTATATGTATTTCTGTATATATCTATATATGCATATGCAGCACACACATTTATAAATAGTAATGTATTTTTCATACCATTGTATTTCGATAGATAAGTAGATAAACTCATATTTGCTCACGTGAAAATGAGGAGTATATATGAGTATATCTGTAATTACATATACTTTGAAATGTATGTCAGTAGCTTATATTGAGACATTCCTCTTGGGATTCATTCATAGTAACCTCGAAGCCTTCTCAAATGATTTTAGCGGAGGGTGAAGAGAGATGTAAGTAATTTCTCGTACATCAAAGTTAATTAATACAAATATATATGTCTGTATATATTTTACATTTATTCTGAATAATTACAAAGTTAATTGAGTCACAGAAGGAAAAGTTATACTTTATTGAAAAAGTGAAATGTATTTAAATTTAATTAATTAGATATAATAATTGTATATAAAAATTAGTGACACAAAAAAATTAAAAAAGTTTTTATATTTACATTTAATTAATTAGATATAATAATTGTATACCAAAAATTAATAACACCAAAAAATTTTAAAAGTTTTAATATTAACATTTCATAATTAGATATAATTGTATACCAAAAATTTGTGACACCAAAAAATTTTAAAAGTTTTAATATTTACATTTAATTAATTAGATATAATAATTGTATACCAAAAATTATTGACATCAAAAAATGTTTTTAAATTTAATATTTAAATTTAATTAATTAGATATAATAAGTGTATACCAAAAATTATTGACACCAAAACATTTAAAAAAATTTAATATTTAAATTTAATTAATTAGATATAATAAGTGTATACCAAAAATTATTGACACCAAAACATTTTAAAAAATTTAATATTTAAATTTAATTAATTAGATATAATAATTTTATACCAGAATTAGTGACACCAAAAAATTTAAAAAGTTTTAATATTTAAATTTAATTAATTGATATCATTGTATGCCAAAAATTAGTGGCACTAAAAAATTAATATCTAATTATACATCATTTTGAGCGATAACTTTTTTGGTAAGCTTCTATCTTCTTGAATCTTGTTCTTTTATTTCCCTTTCTCTTTTACTCTCATTAATTCATTGCGGTTTTGGTGGTAATAATTTGCTTGTGATGAGACGATTTCAAAAATTGTTTCATCCAAACCTGTACAAGTATGTTTATGTAGAACAATTTTCAAGTGCATTCAAATTGTTGGGTATTTTTGCTTTAACATGTTTTAAACATTATATTGTGTTACTAAAAATGGAGAAAATATCGCATGCAAATGATGCTTCAGTGAAACTTAGATTTTCATGGCTTTATTTCTCTCAACAATTTCCGGGGTAGTGTAAAAACTAGCGGCTTGGAATGAGAAATCAGTTCCGCGGATTTCGGATTCCAGTCGCATCGTTGCATTTATTTACGCACAATGTTCCTGTTGGAAAGATGAATAGCAAGAATGATTGGAACTTTTCTGTTAACCTGTTTCGGGGTAGTTTTTTATCAGTACATATGGACACCCTATGACTCTAATTAGCTGTGGTGATCTTGATTTCCTTCAACACTAAAATTCTAATTTAGATTAGAACGCTATCTTAATGTTTAAGGGGAAAAAAGGTTATAGTTCTTCTTCTATGAGCCCTGTCCCTTCAGGACGTAGGCGATCATGCTTCTTTACGTCTCCCTATCCCTTGTGGCTCTTTGTATGCTTGCTCCTGTTACACCTCGCAAACCCCGTTCCGACCTACACCTGATCAGGCCCTGCAAATATGTTATCCGCTGCCTTCCTCTGTCTCTTTATCCTTCTATCTGGCCTGTCAGTATCTGGTTCTCCAAGCTCTCTTTCCTCATTGCGTGTCCCAGGAACTTCAGTTGTCTCTTCCTGATGCTCAGTATTAATTTCCTTTTTGTTGCCATTCTTTCCAACAACTCATCGTTGCTTGCATGCTCAGTCCACGATATCCGCAGCATCCTTCTGTAGAACCAGATTTTTGCTGTTTCAAGTTCTGTCCTCATTTTCGATTATTTTATCCAGCATTCACTGCCGTATTGAAGAACTGACATCACATAGCAATCCAGCACTCTTTTCTGTGTTTCTAGTGAAATTTTACTCAGCTTCTGGAACGCGTCCTTCGCTATGCCAATTCGCCTTCGGATCTCTGTGCCGCACTTTCCATCACTTGTTAGAACACTTCCTAGGTATTTAAACATTTGTACTTGCTTGATACTGGTATCCCCCACCTGTATTTGACATTTTGGGTTGCACCATTTGCTGATGGCCATGCATTCAGTTTTCTAAGAGTTTACTGCTCCTTAATTCACCGTTTTAACATGTAAGCCAGATGTATTAAGTGCATTAACATACTGCTTCTAATCAAATTCTAATAGAGATTAGAACACTGTGTCAATGTTTAAAGGAGGAAAGGTTATAGGAGTTACGGCTCCTTAATTCACCGTTTAAACATGTAAGCCAGATGTATTAAGTGCATTAACATACTGCTTCTAATCAAATTCTAATATAGATTAGAACGCTGTGTCAATGTTTAATGGAGGAAAGGTTATAGGAGTTACTTCTCCTTAATTCACCGTTTTAACATGTAAGCCAGATGTACTAATTGCATTAACATACTGCTTCTAATCAAATTCTAATATAGATTAGAAAACTGTCTCAATGTTTAATGAAGGAAAGGCGAAAGGAGTTACTACTTCTTAATTCACCGTTTTAACATGTAAGCCAGATGTATTAAGTGCATTAACATACTGCTTCTAATCAAATTCTAATACAGATTAGAAAACTGTGTCAATGTTTAATGGAGGAAAGGTTATAGGAGTTACTTCTCCATAATTCACCGTTTTAACATGTAAGCCAGATGTATTAAGTGCATTAACATACTGCTTCTAATCAAATTCTAATATAGATTAGAACGCTGTGTCAATGTTTAATGGAGAAAAGGTTATAGGAGTTACTACTCCTTAATTAACTGTTTTAACATGTAAGCCAGATGTATTAATTGCATTAACATACTGCTTCTAATCAAATTCTAACATAGATTAGAACACTGTCTCAATGTTTAATGGAGGAAAGGTTATAGGAGTTACTGCTCCTTAATTCACCGTTTTAACATGTAAGCCAGATGTATTAAGTGCATTAACATACTGCTTCCAATCAAATTTTAATATAGATTAGAACACTGTCCAAATGTTTAATGAAGGAAAGGTGAAAGGACTTACTACTCCTTAATTCACCGTTTTAACATGTAAGCCAGATGTATTAAGTGCATTAACATACTGCTTCTAATCAAATTCTAATATAGATTAGAAAACTGTGTCAATGTTTAATGAAGGAAAGGTTTTAGGAGTTACTGCTCCTTAATTCACCGTTTTAACATGTAAGCCAGATGTATTAATTGCATTAACATACTGCTTCTAATCAAATTCTAATATAGATTAGAACACTGTGTCAATGTTAAAATGGAGGAAAGGTTATAGGAGATACTTCTCCATAATTCACCGTTTTAACATGTAAGCCAGATGTATTAAGTGCATTAACATACTGCTTCTAATCAAATTCTAATATAGATTAGAACGCTGTGTCAATGTTTAATGGAGAAAAGGTTATAGGAGTTACTACTCCTTAATTAACCGTTTTAACATGTAAGCCAGATGTATTAAGTGCATTAACATACTGCTTCTGATCAAATTCTAATATAGATTAGAACACTGTCTCAATGTTTAATGGAGGAAAGGTAATAGGAGTTACTGCTCCTTAATTCACCTTTTTAATATGTAAGCCAGATGTTTTAAGTGCATTAACATACTGCTTCTAATCAAATTCTAATATAGTTTAGAACAATGTCTCAATGTTTAATGGAGGAAACGTTATAGGAGTTACTGCTCCTTAATCCACCGTTTTAACATGTAAGCCAGATGTATTCATTGCATTAACATACTGCTTCTAATCAAATTCTAATATAGATTAGAACAATGTCTCAATGTTTAATGGAGGAAAGGTTATAGGAGTTACTGCTCCTTAATTCACCTTTTTAACATGTAAGCCAGATGTATTAAGTGCATTAACATACTGCTTCTAATCAAATTCTAATATAGTTTAGAACAATGTCTCAATGTTTAATGGAGGAAAGGTTATAGGAGTTACTGCTCCTTAATCCACCGTTTTAACATGTAAGCCAGATGTATTCATTGCATTAACATACTGCTTCTAATCAAATTCTAATATAGTTTAGAACAATGTCTCAATGTTTAATGGAGGAAAGGTTATAGGAGTTACTGCTCCTTAATTCACCTTTTTAACATGTAAGCCAGATGTATTAAGTGCATTAACATACTGCTTCTAATCAAATTCTAATATAGATTAGAACGCTGTGTCAATGTTTAATGGAGAAAAGGTTATAGGAGTTACTACTCCTTAATTAACCGTTTTAACATGTAAGCCAGATGTATTAAGTGCATTAACATACTGCTTCTGATCAAATTCTAATATAGATTAGAACACTGTCTCAATGTTTAATGGAGGAAAGGTTATAGGAGTTACTGCTCCTTAATTCACCTTTTTAACATGTAAGCCAGATGTATTAAGTGCATTAACATACTGCTTCTAATCAAATTCTAATATAGTTTAGAACAATGTCTCAATGTTTAATGGAGGAAAGGTAATAGGAGTTACTGCTCCTTAATTCACCTTTTTAACATGTAAGCCAGATGTATTAAGTGCATTAACATACTGCTTCTAATCAAATTGTAATATAGATTAGAACACTGTGTCAATGTTTAATGGAGGAAAGGTTATAGGAGTTACTGCTCCTTAATTCACATTTTTAACATGTAAGCCAGATGTATTAAGTGCATTAACATACTGCTTCTAATCAAATTCTAATATAGTTTAGAACACTGTCTCAATGTTTAATGGAGGAAAGGTTATAGGAGTTACTGCTCCTTAATTCACCTTTTTAACATGTAAGCCAGATGTTTTAAGTGCATTAACATACTGCTTCTAATCAAATTCTAATATAGTTTAGAACAATGTCTCAATATTTAATGGAGGAAAGGTTATAGGAGTTACTGCTCTTAATTCACCTTTTTAACATGTAAGCCAGATGTATTAAGTGCATTAACATACTGCTTCTAATCAAATTCTAATATAGATTAGAACGCTGTGTCAATGTTTAATGGAGAAAAGGTTATAGGAGTTACTGCTCCTTAATTAACCGTTTTAACATGTAAGCCAGATCTATTAAGTGCATTAACATACTGCTTCTGATCAAATTCTAATATAGATTAGAACACTGTCTCAATGTTTAATGGAGGAAAGGTTATAGGAGTTACTGCTCCTCAATTCACCTTTTTAACATGTAAGCCAGATGTATTAAGTGCATTAACATACTGCTTCTAATCAAATTCTAATATAGTTTAGAACAATGTCTCAATGTTTAATGGAGGAAAGGTTATAGGAGTTACTGCTCCTTAATTCACCTTTTTAACATGTAAGCCAGATGTATTAAGTGCATTAACATACTGCTTCTAATCAAATTCTAATATAGATTAGAACGCTGTGTCAATGTTTAATGGAGAAAAGGTTATAGGAGTTACTACTCCTTAATTAACCGTTTTAACATGTAAGCCAGATCTATTAAGTGCATTAACATACTGCTTCTGATCAAATTCTAATATAGATTAGAACACTGTCTCAATGTTTAATGGAGGAAAGGTTATAGGAGTTACAGCTCCTTAATTCACCTTTTTAACATGTAAGCCAGATGTATTAAGTGCATTAACATACTGCTTCTAATCAAATTCTAATATAGTTTAGAACACTGTCTCAATGTTTAATGGAGGAAAGGTTATAGGAGTTACTGCTCCTTAATTCACCTTTTTAACATGTAAGCCAGATGTTTTAAATGCATTAACATACTGCTTCTAATCAAATTCTAATATAGTTTAGAACAATGTCTCAATGTTTAATGGAGGAAAGGTTATAGGAGTTACTGCTCCTTAATTCACCTTTTTAACATGTAAGCCAGATGTATTAAGTGCATTAACATACTGCTTCTAATCAAATTATAATATAGTTTAGAACAATGTCTCAATGTTTAATGGAGGAAAGGTAATAGGAGTTACTGCTCCTTAATTCACCTTTTTAACATGTAAGCCAGATGTTTTAAGTGCATTAACATACTGCTTCTAATCAAATTCTAATATAGTTTAGAACACTGTCTCAATGTTTAATGGAGGAAAGGTTATAGGAGTTACTGCTCCTTAATTCACCTTTTTAACATGTAAGCCAGATGTTTTAAGTGCATTAACATACTGCTTCTAATCAAATTCTAATATAGTTTAGAACACTGTCTCAATGTTTAATGGAGGAAAGGTTATAGGAGTTACTGCTCCTTAATTCACCTTTTTAACATGTAAGCCAGATGTATTAAGTGCATTAACATACTGCTTCTAATCTAATTCTAATATAGATTAGAACGCTGTGTCAATGTTTAATGGAGAAAAGGTTATAGGATTTACTACTCCTTAATTAACCGCTTTAACATGTAAGCCAGATGTATTAAGTGCATTAACATACTGCTTCTAATCTAATTCTAATATAGATTAGAACGCTGTGTCAATGTTTAATGGAGAAAAGGTTATAGGATTTACTACTCCTTAATTAACCGCTTTAACATGTAAGCCAGATGTTTTAAGTGCATTAACATACTGCTTCTGATCAAATTCTAATATAGATTAGAACACTGTCTCAATGTTTAATGGAGGAAAGGTTATAGGAGTTACTGCTCCTTAATTCACCTTTTTAATATGTAAGCCAGATGTTTTAAGTGCATTAACATACTGCTTCTAATCAAATTCTAATATAGTTTAGAACAATGTCTCAATGTTTAATGGAGGAAAGGTTATAGGAGTTACTGCTCCTTAATTCACCTTTTTAACATGTAAGCCAGATGTATTAAGTGCATTAACATACTGCTTCTAATCAAATTCTAATATAGATTAGAACGCTGTGTCAATGTTTAATGGAGAAAAGGTTATAGGAGTTACTACTCCTTAATTAACCGTTTTAACATGTAAGTCAGATGTATTAAGTGCATTAACATACTGCTTCTGATCAAATTCTAATATAGATTAGAACACTGTCTCAATGTTTAATGGAGGAAAGGTTATAGGAGTTACTGCTCCTTAATTCACCTTTTTAACATGTAAGCCAGATGTATTAAGTGCATTAACATACTGCTTCTAATCAAATTCTAATATAGTTTAGAACAATGTCTCAATGTTTAATGGAGGAAAGGTTATAGGAGTTACTGCTCCTTAATTCACCTTTTTAACATGTAAGCCAGATGTATTAAGTGCATTAACATACTGCTTCTAATCAAATTCTAATATAGATTAGAACAATGTCTCAATGTTTAATGGAGGAAAGGTAATAGGAGTTACTGCTCCTTAATTCACCTTTTTAACATGTAAGCCAGATGTATTAAGTGCATTAACATACTGCTTCTAATCAAATTCTAATATAGATTAGAACACTGTCTCAATGTTTAATGGAGGAAAGGTTATAGGAGTTACTGCTCCTTAATTCACCTTTTTAACATGTAAGCCAGATGTATTAAGTGCATTAACATACTGCTTCTAATCAAATTCTAATATAGATTAGAACACTGTGTCAATGTTTAATGGAGGAAAGGTAATAGGAGTTACTGCTCCTTAATTCACCTTTTTAACATGTAAGCCAGATGTTTTAAGTGCATTAACATACTGCTTCTAATCAAATTCTTATATAGTTTAGAACAATGTCTCAATGTTTAATGGAGGGAAGGTTATAGGTGTTACTGCTCCTTAATTCACTCCTTTAACATGTAAGCCAGATGTTTTAAGTGCATTAACATACTGCTTCTAATCAAATTCTTATATAGTTTAGAACAATGTCTCAATGTTTAATGGAGGAAAGGTAATAGGAGCTACTGCCTTAATTCACCTTTTTAACATGTAAGCCAGATGTATTAAGTGCATTAACATACTGTTTTCTAATCAAATTCCCAATATAGATTAGAACACTGTGTCAATGTTTAATGGAGGAAAGGTAATAGGAGTTACTGCCTCTTAATTCACCTTTTTAACATGTAAGCCAGATGTTTTAAGTGCATTTCTAACATACTGCTTCTAATCAAATTCCTTATATAGTTTAGAACAATGTCTCAATGTTTAATGGAGGAAAGGTTATAGGAGTTACTGTTCCTTAATTCACCTTTTTTAACATGTAAGCCAGATGTTTTAAGTGCATTAACATACTGCTTCTAATCAAATTCTTATATATAGTTTAGAACAATGTCTCAATGTTTAAATGGAGGAAAGGTAATAGGAGTTACTGCTCCTTAATTCACCTTTTAACATGTAAGCCAGATGTATTAAGTGCATTAACATACTGTTTAATCAAATTCTAATATAGATTAGAACACTGTGTCAATGTTTAATGGAGGAAAGGTAATAGGAGTTACTGCTCCTTAATTCACCTTTAACATGTAAGCCAGATGTTTTAAGTGCATTAACATACTGCTTCTAATCAAATTTTATATAGCTTAGAACAATGTCTCAATGTTTAATGGAGGAAAGGTAATAGAGTTACTGCTCCTTAATTCACCTTTAACATGTAAGCCAGATGTTTTAAGTGCATTAACATACTGCTTCTAATCAAAATTTATATAGTTTAGAACAATGTCTCAATGTTTAATGGAGGAAAGGTAATAGGAGCAATGTCTAATTCACCTTTTAACATGTAAGCCAGATGTTTTAAGTGCATTAACATACTGCTTCTAATCAAATTCTTATATAGTTTAGAACAATGTCTCAATGTTTAATGGAGGAAAGGTAATAGGAGTTACTGCTCCTTAATTCACCTTAACATGTAAGCCAGATGTTTTAAGTGCATTAACATACTGCTTCTAATCAAATTCTATAGTTTAGAACAATGTCTCAATGTTTAATGGAGGAAAGGTAATGGGAGTTACTGCTCCTTAATTCACCTTTTTAACATGTAAGCCAGATAAGATGCTAAGTGCATTAACATACTGCTTCTAATCAAATTTATATAAGTTGCAAACAAATGTCCTTCAATGTTTAATGGAGGAAAGGTTATAGGAGTTATTGCCTTAATTCACCTTTAACATGTAAGCCAGATGTATTAAGTGCATTAACATACTGCTTCTAATCAAATTCTTATATAGTTTAGAACAATGTCTCAATGTTTAATGGAGGAAAGGCATTAGAGCATTGCCCTTAATTCACCTTTTTAACATGTAAGCTAGATGTTTTAAGTGCATTAACATACTGTTTCTAATCAAATTCTTATATAGTTTAGAACAATGTCTCAACGTTTAATGGAGGAAAGGGTATTAGGAGTTACTGCTCCTTAATTCACCTTTTAACATGTAAGCCAGATGTTTTTAAGTGCATTAACATACTGCTTCTAATCAAATTTTATATAGTTTAGAACAATGTCTCAATGTTTAATGGAGGAAAGGTAATAGGAGTTACTGCTCCTTAATTCACTCTTTTTAACATGTAAGCCAGATGTTTTAAGTGCATTAACATACTGCTTCTAATCAAATTTCTATATAGTTTAGAACAATGTCTCAATGTTTAATGGAGAAAGGTAATAGGAGTTACTGCTCCTTAATTCACCTTTTTAACATGTAAGCCAGATGTATTAAGTGCATTAACATACTGCTTCTAATCAAATTTTTATATAGTTTAGAACAATGTCTCAATGTTTAATGAGGAAAGGTAATAGGAGTTACTGCTCCAATTCACCCTTTTAACATGTAAGCCAGATGTTTTAAGTATTAACATACTGCTTCTAATCAAATTCTTTATATAGTTTAGAACAATGTCTTCAATGTTTAATGGAGGAAAGGTTATAGGAGTTACTGCTCCTTAATTCACTTTAACATGTGAGCCAGATGTTTTTAAGTGCATTAACATACTTGCTTTAATCAAATTTTTATATAGTTTAGAACAATAGCCCCAATGTTTAATGAGGAAAGGTAATAGGAGTTACTGCTCCCCAATTCACCTTTTTAACATGTAAGCCAGATGTTTTAAGTGCATTAACATACTGCTTCTAATCAAATTCCTTATATAGTTTAGAACAATGTCTCAATGTTTAATGGAGGAAAGGTAATAGGAGTTACTGCTCCTTAATTCACCTTTTTAACATGTAAGCCAGATGTTTTAAGTGCATTAACATACTGCTTCTAATCAAATTCTTATATAGTTTAGAACAATGTCTCAATGTTTAATGGAGGAAAGGTAATAGAGCATTGCTCTAATTCACCTTAACATGTAAGCCAGATGTTTTAAGTGCATTAACATACTGCTTTTAATCAAATTCTTATATAGTTTAGAACAATGTCTCAATGTTTAATGGAGGAAAGGTAATAGAGCATGCCCTTAATTCACCTTTTTAACATGTAAGCCAGATGTTTTAAGTGCATTAACATACTGCTTCTAATCAAATTCCTTATATAGTTTAGAACAATGTCTCAATGTTTAATGGAGGAAAGGTAATAGAGTTACTGCTCCTTAATTCACCTTTTAACATGTAAGCCAGATGTATTAAGTGCATTAACATACTGCTTCTAATCAAATTTTATATAGTTTAGAAAACAATGTCTCAATGTTTAATGGAGGAAAGGTAATAGGAGTTACTGCTCCTTAATCTACCTTTTAATATGTAAGCCAGATGTTTTAAGTGCATTAACATACTGCTTCTAATCAAATTCTTATATAGTTTAGAACAATGTCTCAATGTTTAATGGAGGAAAGGTAATAGGAGTTACTGCTCCTTTAATTCACCTTAACACAAAAGCCAGATGTTTTAAGTGCATTAACATACTGCTTCTAATCAAATTTTATATAGTTTAGAACAATGTCTCAATGTTTAATGGAGGAAAGGTAATAGGAGTTACTGCTCCTTTAATTCACCTTTTAACATGTAAGCCAGATGTATTAAGTGCATTAACATACTGCTTCTAATCAAATTCTTATATAGTTTAGAACAATGTCTCAATGTTTAATGGAGGAAAGGTTAGAGTTACTGCTCCTTAATTCACCTTTTTAACATGTAAGCCAGATAGAGCTGGGAGGCATTAACATACTGCTTCTAATCAAATTCTTACATAGTTTAGAACACTGTGTCAATGTTTAATGGAGGAAAGGTATTAGGGATACTGCTCCTTAATTCACCTTTTTAACATGCAAGCCAGATGTTTCAAGTGCATTAACATACTGCTTCTAATCAAATTCTTATATAGTTTAGAACAATGTCTCAATGTTTAATGGAGGAAAGGTAATAGGAGTTACTGCTCCTTAATTCACCTTTTTAACATGTAAGCCAGATGTTTTAAGTGCATTAACATACTGCTTCTAATCAAATTCTTATATAGTTTAGAACAATGTCTCAATGTTTAATGGAGGAAAGGTAATAGGAGTTACTGCTCTCAATTCACCTTTTTTTAACATGTAAGCCAGATGTATTAAGTGCATTAACATACTGCTTAATCAAATTTTATGAAGTTTAGAACAATGTCTCAATGTTTAATGGAGGAAAGGTTATAGGAGTTACTGCTCCTTAATTCACCTTTTTAACATGTAAGCCAGATGTTTTAAGTGCATTAACATACTGCTTCTAATCAAATTCTTATATAGTTTAGAACAATGTCTCAATGTTTAATGGAGGAAAGGTAATAGAGCATTGCTCCTTAATTCACCTTTTTTAACATGTAATAGATGTTTTAAGTGCATTAACACATTGCTTCTAATCAAATTCTTATATAGTTTAGAACAATGTCTCAATGTTTAATGGAGGAAAGGTTATAGGAGCATTGCCCTTTAATTCACCTTTTAACATGTAAGCCAGATGTTTTAAGTGCATTAACATACTGCTTCTAATCAAATTCTATATAGTTTAGAACACTGTGTCAATGTTTAATGGAGTGTAGGAAAGGGTTATAGGAGTTACTGTCCCTTTAATTCACCTTTTTAACATGTAAGCCAGATGTTTTAAGTGCATTAACATACTGCTTCTAATCAAATTCTTATATAGTTTGTAAAACAATGTCTCAATGTTTAATGGAGGGAAAGGTTATAGAGCAATGCTCCTTAATTCACCTTTAACATGTAAGCCAGATGTTTTAAGTGCATTAACATACTGCTTCTAATCAAATTCTTATATAGTTTAGAACACTGTGTCAATGTTTAATGGAGGGAAAGGTTATAGGAGTTACTGCTCCTTAATTCACCTTTAACATGTAAGCCAGATGTTTTAAGTGCATTAACATACTGTTTCTAATCAAATTCTTATATAGTTTAGAACAATGTCTCAATGTTTAATGGAGAGCAAGGTTATAGGCTACTGCTCCTTAATTCACCTTTAACATGTAAGCCAGATGTTTTAAGTGCATTAACATACTGCTTCTAATCAAATTCTTATATAGTTTAGAACAATGTCTCACTGTTTAATGGAGGAAAGGTAATAGGAGTTACTGCTCCTTAATTCACCTTTAACATGTGCTTGGGATGTTTTAAGTGCATTAACATACTGCTTCTAATCAAATTCTTATATAGTTTAGAACAATGTCTCATCAAGTTTAATGAGGAAAGGTAAGGAGTTACTGCTCCTTAATTCACCTTTTTAACATGTAAGCCAGATGTTTTAAGTGCATTAACATACTGCTTCTAATCAAATTCTTATATAGTTTAGAACACTGTCAATGTTTAATGGAGGAAAGGTAATAGAGTTACTGCTCCTTAATTCACCTTTTTAACATGTGGCCAGATGTTTTAAGTGCATTAACATACTGTTTAATCAAATTTATATAGTTTAGAACAATGTCTCAATGTTTAATGGAGGAAAGTAGTAATAGGAGTTACTGCTCCTTAATTCACCTTTTTAACATGTAAGCCAGATGTATTAAGTGCATTAACATACTGCTTCTAATCAAATTTTATATAGTTTAGAACAATGTCTCAATGTTTAATGGAGGAAAGGTAATAGGAGTTACTGCTCCTTAATTCACCTTTTTAACATGTAAGCCAGATGTTTTAAGCATTAACATACTGCTTCTAATCAAATTCTTATATAGTTTAGAACAATGTCTCAATGTTTAATGGAGGAAAGGCTATAGGAGTTACTGCCCTCTAATTCACCTTTTTAACATGTAAGCCAGATGTATTAAGTGCATTAACATACTGCTTCTAATCAAATTCTAATATAGTTTAGAACAATATCTCAATGTTTATCGTGGAGGAAAGGTTATAGGAGTTACTGCTCCTTAATTAACCGTTTTAACATGTAAGCCAGATGTTTTAAGTGCATAAACATACTGCTTCTAATCAAATTCTAATATAGTTTAGAACAATGTCTCAATGTTTAATGGAGGAAAGGTAATAGGAGTTACTGCTCCTTAATTCACCTTTTTAACATGTAAGCCAGATGTTTTAAGTGCATTAACATACTGCTTCTAATCAAATTCTTATATAGTTTAGAACAATGTCTCAATGTTTAATGGAGGAAAGGTTATAGGAGTTACTGCTCCTTAATTCACCTTTTTAACATGTAAGCCAGATGTATTAAGTGCATTAACATACTGCTTCTAATCAAATTCTAATATAGTTTAGAACAATATCTCAATGTTTAATGGAGGAAAGGTTATAGGAGTTACTGCTCCTTAATTAACCGTTTTAACATGTAAGCCAGATGTTTTAAGTGCATAAACATACTGCTTCTAATCAAATTCTAATATAGTTTAGAACAATGTCTCAATGTTTAATGGAGGAAAGGTTATAGGAGTTACTGCTCCTTAATTCACCTTTTTAACATGTAAGCCAGATGTATTAAGTGCATTAACATACTGCTTCTAATCAAATTCTAATATAGATTAGAACACTGTCTCAATGTTTAATGGAGGAAAGGTTATAGGAGTTACTGCTCCTTAATTCACCTTTTTAACATGTAAGCCAGATGTTTTAAGTGCATTAACATACTGCTTCTAATCAAATTCTAATATAGTTTAGAACAATGTCTCAATGTTTAATGGAGGAAAGGTTATAGGAGTTACTGCTCCTTAATTCACCTTTTTAACATGTAAGCCAGATGTTTTAAGTGCATTAACATACTGCTTCTAATAGGAGTTACTGCTCCTGAATTCACCGTTTTAACATGTAAGCCAGATGTATTAAGTGCATTAACATATTGCTTCTAATCAAATTCTAATATAGATTAGAAAACTGTGTCAATGTTTAATGGAGGAAAGGTTATAGGAGTTACTACTCCATAATTCACCGTTTTAACATGTAAGCCAGATGTATTAAATGCAATAACAAACTGCTTCTAATCAAATTCTAATATAGATTAGAACACTGTGTTAATGTTTAATGAGGGAATGGTTTATAGGAGTTACTACTCCTTAATTGACCGTTTTAACATGTAAGCCAGATGTATTAAGTGCATTAACATACTGCTTCTAATCAAATTCTAACATAGATTAGAACACTGTCTCAATGTTTAATGGAGGAAAGGTTATAGGAGATACAACTCCTTAATTCACCGTTTTAACATGTAAGCCAGATGTATTAAGTGCATTAACATACTACTTCTAATCAAATTCTAATGTAGATTAGAGCACTGTGTCAATATTTAACGGAGGAAAGGTTATAGGAGTTACTACTCCTTAATTCACCGTTTTAACATGTAAGCCAGATGTATTAAGTGCATTAACATACTGCTTCTAATCAAATTTTAATATAGATTAGAACACTGTGTTAATGTTTAATGAGGGAATGGTTATAGGAGTTACTATTTCTTAATTCACCGTTTTAACATGTAAGCCAGAGGTATTAAGTGCATTAACATACTACATCTAATCAAATTCTAATATAGATTAGAACACTGTCTCAATGTTTAATGGAGGAAAGGTTATAGGAGTTACTACTCCTTAATTGACCGTTTTAACATGTAAGCCAGATGTATTAAGTGTATTAACATACTGCTTCTAATCAAATTCTAACATAGATTAGAACACTGTCTCAATGTTTAATGGAGGAAAGGATATAGGAGTTACTGCTCCTTAATTCACCGTTTTAACATGTAAGCCAGATGTATTAAGTGCATTAACATAATTGCTTCTAATCAAATTTTAATATAGATTAGAACACTGTCCAAATGTTTAATGAATGAAAGGTGAAAGGCTTGCTACTCCTTAATTCACCGTTTTAACATGTAAGCTAGATGTATTAAGTGCATTAACATACTGCTTCTAATCAAATTCTAATATAGTTTAGAACAATGTCTCAATGTTTAATGGAGGAAAGGTTATAGGAGTTACTGCTCCTTAATTCACCGTTTTAACATGTAAGCTAGATGTATTAAGTGAATTAACATACTGCTTCTAATCAAATTCTAATATAGATTAGAACACTGTGTCAATGTTTAATGGAGGAAAGGCTATAGGAGTTACTTCTCCTTAATTCACCGTTTTAACATGTAAGCTAGATGTATTAAGTGAATTAACATACTGCTTCTAATCAAATTCTAATATAGATTAGAACACTGTGTCAATGTTTAATGGAGGAAAGGCTATAGGAGTTACTTCTCCTTAATTCACCGTTTTAACATGTAAGCCAGATGTATTAAGTGAATTAACATACTGCTTCTAATCAAATTCTAATATAGATTAGAACACTGTGTCAATGTTTAATGGAAGAAAGGCTATAGGAGTTACTTCTCCATAATTCACCGTTTTAACATGTAAGCCAGATGTATTAAGTGCATTAACATACTGCTTCTAATCAAATTCTAATATAGATTAGAAAACTGTGTCAATGTTTAATGGAGGAATGGTTATAGGAGTTACTTCTCCATAATTCACCGTTTTAACATGTAAGCCAGATGTATTAAGTGTATTAACATACTGCTTCTAATCAAATTCTAATATAGATTAGAACGCTGTGTCAATGTTTAATGGAGAAAAGGTTATAGGAGTTACTACTCCTTAATTAACCGTTTTAACATGTAAGCCAGATGTATTAATTGCATTAACATACTGCTTCTAATCAAATTCTAACATAGATTAGAACACTGTCTCAATGTTTAATGGAGGAAAGGTTATAGGAGTTACTACTCCTTAATTGACCGTTTTAACATGAAAGCCAGATGTATTAAGTGCATTAACATACTGCTTCTAATCAAATTCTAATATAGATTAGAACACTGTCTCAATGTTTAATGGAGGAAAGGTTATAGGAGTTACTACTCCTTAATTGACCGTTTTAACATGTAAGCCAGATGTATTAAGTGCATTAACATACTGCTTCTAATCAAATTCTAACATAGATTAGAACACTGTCTCAATGTTTAATGGAGGAAAGGTTATAGGAGTTACTGCTCCTTAATTCACCGTTTTAACATGTAAGCCAGATGTATTAAGTTCATTAATATACTGCTTCTAATCAAATTTTAATATAGATTAGAATACTGTCCAAATGTTTAATGAAGGAAAGGTGAAATGGCTTACTACTCCTTAATTCACCGTTTTAACATGTAAGCCAGATGTATTAAGTGCATTAACATACTGCTTCTAATCAAATTCTAACATAGATTAGAACAATGTCTCAATGTTTAATGGAGGAAAGGTTATAGGAGTTACTACTCCTTAATTCAGCGTTTTAACATGTAAGCCAGATGTATTAAGTGCATTAACATACTGCTTCTAATCAAATTGTAATATAGATTAGAACACTGTGTCAATATTTAATGGAGGAAAGGTTATAGGTGTTACTACTCATTAATTCACCGTTTTAACATGTAAGCCAGATGTATTAAGTGCATTAACATGCTGCTTCTAATCAAATTCTAATATAGATTAGAACACTGTGTCAATGTTAAATGGAGGAAAGGTTATAGGAGTTACTACTCCTTAATTCACCGTTTTAACATGTAAGCCAGATGTATTAAATGCAATAACAAACTGCTTCTAATCAAATTCTAATATAGATTAGAACACTGTCTCAATGTTTAAGGGAGGAAATGTTATAGGAGATACAACACCTTAATTCACCGTTTTAACATGTAAGCCAGATGTATTAAGTGCATTAACATACTGCTTCTAATCAAATTCTAATATAGATTAGAACAATGTGTCAATGTTTAATGGAGGAAAGGTTATAGGAGTTACTACTCCTTAATTCACCGTTTTAACATGTAAGCCAGATGTATTAAGTGCATTAACATACTACTTCTAATCAAATTCTAATATAGATTAGAACACTGTCTCAATATTTAATGGAGGAAAGGTTATAGGAGTTACTACTCCTTAATTCACCGTTTTAACATGTAAGCCAGATGTATTAAGTGCATTAACATACTGCTTCTAATCAAATTCTAATATAGATTAGAACACTGTGTCAATGTTTAATGGAGGAAAGGTTATAGGAGTTAATACTCCTTAATTGACCGTTTTAACATGTAAGCCAGATGTATAATTGCATTAACATGCTGCTTCTAATCAAATTCTAATATAGATTAGAACACTGTCTCAATGTTTAATGGAGGAAAGGTTCTAGGAGTTACTTCTCCTTAATCCACCGTTTTAACATGTAAGCCAGATGTATTAAGTGCATTAACATAATGCTTCTAATCAAATTCTAATATAGATTAGAACGCTGTGTCAATGTTTAATGGAGAAAAGGTTATAGGAGTTACTGCTCCTTAATTCACCGTTTTAACATGTAAGCCAGATGTATTAAGTGCATTAAAATACTGCTTCTAATCAAATTCTAATATAGATCAGAACATTGTCTCAATGTTTAATGGAGGAAAGGTTGTAGGAGTTACTTCTCCTTAATCCACCGTTTTAACATGTAAGCCAGATGTATTAAGTGCATTAACATACTGCTTCTAATCAAATTCTAATATAGATTAGAACGCTGTATCAATGTTTAATGGAGAAAAGGTTATAGGAGTTACTGCTCCTTAATTCACCGTTTTAACATGTAAGCCAGATGTATTAAGTGCATTAACATACTGCTTCTAATCAAATTCTAATATCGATTAGAACACTGTGTCAATGTTTAATGGAGGAAAGGCTATAGGAGTTATTCTCCTTAATTCACCGTTTTAACATGTAAGCCAGATGTATTAAGTGCATTAACATACTGCTTCTAATCAAATTCTAATATCGATTAGAACACTGTCTCAATGTTTAATGGAGGAAAGGTTTTAGGAGTTACTGCTCCTTAATTGACAGTTGTAACGTGTAAGCCAGATGTATTAAGTGCATTATCATGCTGCTTCTAATCAAATTCTAATAGAGATTAGAACACTGTCTCAATGTTTAATGGAGGAAAGGTTGTAGAAGTTACTGCTCCTTAATTGACAGTTGTAACATGTAAGCCAGATGTATTAAGTGCATTAACATGCTGCTTCTAATCAAATTCTAATATAGATTAGAACACTGTGTCAATGTTTAATGGAGGAAAGGCTATAGGAGTTACTTCTCCTTAATTCACCTTTTTAACATGTAAGCCAGATGTATTAAGTGCATTAACATACTGCTTCTAATCAAATTCTAATATAGATTAGAACACTGTGTCAATGTTTATTGGAGGAAAGGCTATAGGAGTTACTTCTCCATAATTCACCGTTTTAACATGTAAGCCAGATGTATTAAGTGCATTAACATACTGCTTCTAATCAAATTCTAATATAGATTAGAAAACTGTGTCAATGTTTAATGGAGGAAAGGTTATAGGAGTTACTTCTCCATAATTCACCGTTTTAACATGTAAGCCACATGTATTAAGTGTATGAACATACTGCTTCTAATCAAATTCTAATATAGATTAGAACGCTGTGTCAATGTTTATTGGAGAAAAGGTTATAGGAGTTACTACTCCTTCATTAACCGTTTTAACATGTAAGCCAGATGTATTAAGTGCATTAACATACTGCTTCTAATCAAATTCTAACATAGATTAGAACACTGTCTCAATGTTTAATGGAGGAAAGGTTATAGGAGTTACTACTCCTTAATTGTCCGTTTTAACATGTAAGCCAGATGTATTAAGTGCATTAACATACTGCTTCTAATCAAATGCTAATATAGATTAGAACACTGTCTAAATGTTTAATGGAGGAAAGGTTATAGGACTTACTACTCCTTAATTGACCGTTTTAACATGTAAGCCAGATGTATTAAGTGCATTAACATATTGCTTCTAATCAAATTCTAACATAGATTAGAACACTGTCTCAATGTTTAATGGAGGAAAGGTTATAGGAGTTACTGCTCCTTAATTCACCGTTTTAACATGTAAGTCAGATGTATTAAGTGCATTAACATAATGCTTCTAATCAAATTCTAATATAGATTAGAACAATGTCTCAATGTTTAATGGAGGAAAGGTTATAGGAGTTACTACTCCTTAATTGACCGTTTTAACATGTAAGCCAGATGTATTAAGTTCATTAATATACTGCTTCTAATCAAATTTTAATATAGATTAGAAAACTGTGTCAATGTTTAATGGAGGAAAGGTTATAGGAGTTACTACTCCATAATTCACCGTTTTAACATGTAAGCCAGATGTATTAAATGCAATAACAAACTGCTTCTAATCAAATTCTAATATAGATTAGAACACAGTGTTAATGTTTAATGAGGGAATGGTTATAGGAGTTACTACTCCTTAATTGACCGTTTTAACATGTAAACCAGATGTATTAAGTGCATTAACATACTGCTTCTAATCAAATTCTAACATAGATTAGAACACTGTCTCAATGTTTAATGGAGGAAAGGTTATAGGAGATACAACTCCTTAATTCACCGTTTTAACATGTAAGCCAGATGTATTAAGTGCATTAACATACTACTTCTAATCAAATTCTAATATAGATTAGAACACTGTGTCAATATTTAATGGAGGAAAGGCTATAGGAGTTACTACTCCTTAATTCACCGTTTTAACATGTAAGCCAGATGTATTAAGTGCATTAACATACTGCTTCTAATCAAATTTTAATATAGATTAGAACACTGTGTTAATGTTTAATGAGGGAATGGTTATAGGAGTTACTACTCCTTAATTCACCGTTTTAACATGTAAGCCAGAGGTATTAAGTGCATTAACATACTGCTTCTAATCAAATTCTAATATAGATTAGAACACTGTCTCAATGTTTAATGGAGGAAAGGTTATAGGAGTTACTACTCCTTAATTGACCGTTTTAACATGTAAGCCAGATGTATTAAGTGCATTAACATACTGCTTCTAATCAAATTCTAACATAGATTAGAACACTGTCTCAATGTTTAATGGAGGAAATGTTATAGGAGTTACTGCTCCTTAATTCACCGTTTTAACATGTAAGCCAGATGTATTAAGTGCATTAACATACTGCTTCTAATCAAATTTTAATATAGATTAGAGCACTGTCCAAATGTTTAATGAAGGAAAGGTGAAAGGGCTTACTACTCCTTAATTCACCGTTTTAACATGTAAGCCAGATGCATTATGTGCATTAACATACTGCTTCTAATCAAATTCTAACATAGATTAGAACACTGTCTCAATGTTTAATGGAGGAAAGGTTATAGGAGTTACTGCTCCTTAATTCACCGTTTTAACATGTAAGCTATATGTATTAAGTGAATTACCATACTGCTTCTAATCAAATTCTAATATAGATTAGAACACTGTGTCAATGTTTAATGGAGGAAAGGCTATAGGAGTTACTTCTCCTTAATTCACCGTTTTAACATGTAAGCTAGATGTATTAAGTGAATTAACATACTGCTTCTAATCAAATTCTAATATGGATTAGAACACTGTGTCAATGTTTAATGGAAGAAAGACTATAGGAGTTACTTCTCCATAATTCACCGTTTTAACATGTAAGCCAGATGTATTAAGTGTATTAACATACTGCTTCTAATCAAATTCTAATATAGATTAGAACGCTGTGTCAATGTTTATTGGAGAAAAGGTTATAGGAGTGACTACTCCTTAATTAACCGTTTTATCATGTAAGCCAGATGTATTAATTGCATTAACATACTGCTTCTAATCAAATTCTAACAGAGATTAGAACACTGTCTCAATGTTTAATGGAGGAAAGGTTATAGGAGTTACTACTCCTTAATTGACCGTTTTAACATGTAAGCCAGATGTATTAATTTCATTAATATATTGCTTCTAATCAAATTTTAATATAGATTAGAATACTGCCCAAATGTTTAATGAAGGAAAGGTTATAGGTGTTACTACTCATTAATTCACCGTTTTAACATGTAAGCCAGAGGTATTAAGTGCATTAACATGCTGCTTCTAAACAAATTCTAATATAGATTAGAACACTGTGTCAATGTTAAATGGAGGAAAGGTTATAGGAGTTACCACTCCTTAATTCACCGTTTTAACATGTAAGCCAGAGGTATTAAGTGTATTAACATACTACTTCTAATCAAATTCTAATATAGATTAGAACACTGTCTCAATGTTTAAGGGAGGAAATGTTATAGTAGATACAACTCCTTAATTCACCGTTTTAACATGTAAGCCAGATGTATTAATTGCATTAACATACTACTTCTAATCAAATTCTAATATAGATTAGAACACTCTCTCAATATTTAATGGAGGAAAGGTTATAGGAGTTACTACTCCTTAATTCACCGTTTTAACATGTAAGCCAGATGTATTAAGTGCATTAACATACTGCTTCTAATCAAATTCTAATATAGATTAGAACACTGTGTTAATGTTTAATGAGGGAATGGTTACAGGAGTTATTACTCCTTAATTCACCGTTTTAACATGTAAGCCAGAGGTATTAAGTGCATTAACATACTGCTTCTAATCAAATTCTAATATAGATTAGAACACTCTCTCAATGTTTAATGGAGGAAAGGTTATAGGAGTTACTACTCCTTAATTGACCGTTTTAACATGTAAGCCAGATGTATTAAGTGCATTAACATACTGCTTCTAATCAAATTCTAATATAGATTAGAACACTGTGTTAATGTTTAATGAGGGAATGGTTATATGAGTTATTACTCCTTAATTCACCGTTTTAACATGTAAGCCAGAGGTATTAAGTGCATTAACATACTTCTTCTAATCAAATTCTAATATAGATTAGAACACTGTCCAAATGTTTAATGAAGGAAAGGTGAAAGGGCTTACTACTCCTTAATTCACCGTTTTAACATGTAAGCCAGATGTATTAAGTGAAGTAACATACTGCTTCTAATCAAATTCTAATATAGATTAGAACATTGTGTTAATGTTTAATGAGGGAATGGTTATAGGAGTTATTACTCCTTAATTCACCGTTTTAACATGTAAGCCAGATGTATTAAGTGCATTAACATACTGCTTCTAATCAAATTCTAATATAGATTAGAACACTCTCTCAATGTTTAATGGAGGAAAGGTTATAGGAGTTACTATTCCTTCATTGACCGTTTTAACATGTAAGCCAGATGTATTAAGTGCATTAACATACTGCTTCTAATCAAATTCTAATATAGATTAGAAAACTGTGTCAATGTTTAATGGAGGAAAGGGTATAGGAGTTACTACTCCATAATTCACCGTTTTAACATGTAAGCCAGATGTATTAAGTGCATTAACATACTGCTTCTAATCAAATTCTAATATAGATTAGAGCAATGTGTCAATGTTTAATGGAGATAATGTTATAGGAGTTTCTACTCCTTAATTCAGCGTTTTAACATGTAAGCCAGATGTATTAATTTCATTAAACATACTGCTTCTAATCAAATTCTAATATAGATTAGAACACTGTCTCAATGTTTAATGGAGGAAAGGTTATAGGAGTTACTACTCCTTAATTGACCGTTTTAAAATATAAGCCAGATGTATTAAGTGCATTAACATACTGATTCTAATCAAATTCTAACATAGATTAGAACACTGTCTCAATGTTTAATGGAGGAAAGGTTATAGGAGTTACTGCTCCTTAATTCACCGTTTTAACATGTAAGCCAGATGTATTAAGTGCATTAACATACTGCTTCTAATCAAATTTTAATATAGATTAGAACACTGTCCAAATGTTTAATGAAGGAAAGGTGAAAGGGCTTACTACTCCTTAATTCACCGTTTTAACATGTAAGCCAGATGTTTTAAGTGCATTAACATACTGCTTCTAATCAAATTCTAATATAGTTTAGAACTATGTCTCAATGTTTAATGGAGGAAAGGTTATAGGAGTTACTACTCCTTAATTCACCGTTTTAACATGTAAGCCAGATGTATTAAGTGAATTAACATACTGCTTCTAATCAAATTCTAATATAGATTAGAAAAATGTGTCAATGTTTAATGGAGGAAAGGTTATAGGAGTTACTACTCCATAATTCACCGTTTTAACATGTAAGCCAGATGTATTAAGTGCATTAACATACTGCTTCTAATCAAATTCTAACAGAGATTAGAACACTGTCTCAATGTTTAATTGAGGAAAGGTTATAGGAGTTACTGCTCCTTAATTCACCGTTTTAACATGTAAGCCAGATGTATTAAGTGCATTAACATACTGCTTCTAATCAAATTCTAATATAGATTAGAACACTGTCTCAATGTTTAATGGAGGAAAGGTTATAGGAGTTACTACTCCTTAATTCACCGTTTTAACATGTAAGCCAGATATATTAAATGCCTTAACATACTGCTTCCAATCAAATTCTAATATAGATTAGAACACTGTCTCAATTTTTTAATGGAGGAAAGGTTATAGGAGTTACTGCTCCTTAATTCACCGTTTTAACATGTAAGCCAGATGTATTAAATGCATTAACATCCTGTTTCTAATCAAATTCTAATATGGATTAGAACACTGTGTCAATATTTAATGGAGGAAAGATTATAGGAGTCACTGCTCCGTAATTCACCGTTTAAACATGTAAGCCAGATGTATTAAGTGCATTAGCATACTGCTTCTAATCAAATTCTAATATAGATTAGAACACTGTCTCAATGTTTAATGGAGGAAAGGTTATAGGAGTTACTACTCCTTAATTCACCGTTTTAACATGTAAGCCAGATGTATTAAATGCCTTAACATACTGCTTCCAATCAAATTCTAATATAGATTAGAACACTGTCTCAATTTTTTAATGGAGGAAAGGTTATAGGAGTTACTGCTCCTTAATTCACCGTTTTAACATGTAAGCCAGATGTATTAAATGCATTAACATACTGCTTCTAATCAAATTCTAATATAGATTAGAACACTGTCTCAATGTTTAATGGAGGAAAGGTTATAGGAATTACTACTCCTTAATTCACCGTTTAACAAGTAAGCAAGATGTATTAAGTGCATTAACATACTGCTTCTAATCAAATTCTATTATAGATTAGAACACTGTCTCAATGTTTAATGGAGGAAATGTTATAGGAGTTACTACTCCTTAATTCACCGTTTTAACATGTAAGCCAGATGTATTAAATGCATTAACATACTGCTTCTAATCAAATTCTAATATAGATTAGAACACTGTCTCAATGTTTAATGGAGGAAAGGTTATAGGAGTTACTACTCCTTAATTCACCGTTTTAACATGTAAGCCAGATGTATTAAATGACTTAACATACTGCTTCCAATCAAATTCTAATATAGATTAGAACACTGTCTCAATTTTTTAATGGAGGAAAGGTTATAGGAGTTACTGCTCCTTAATTCACCGTTTTAACATGTAAGCCAGATGTATTAAATGCATTAACATACTGCTTCTAATCAAATTCTAATATAGATTAGAACACTGTCTCAATGTTTAATGGAGGAAAGGTTATAGGAATTACTACTCCTTAATTCACCGTTTAACAAGTAAGCCAGATGTATTAAGTGCATTAACATACTGCTTCTAATCAAATTCTAATATAGATTAGAACACTGTCTCAATGTTTAATGGAGGAAATGTTATAGGAGTTACTACTCCTTAATTCACCGTTTTAACATGTAAGCCAGATGTATTAAGTGCATTAACATACTGCTTCTAATCAAATTCTAATATAGATTAGAACACTGTCTCAATGTTTAATGGAGGAAAAGTTATAGGAATTACTACTCCTTAATTCACCGTTTAACAAGTAAGCCAGATCTATTAAGTGCATTAACATACTGCTTCTAATCAAATTCTAATATAGATTAGAACACTGTCTCAATGTTTAATGGAGGAAATGTTATAGGAGTTACTGCTCCTTAAATCACCGTTTTAACATGTAAGCCAGATGTATTAAATGCATTAACATACTGCTTCTAATCAAATTCTAATATAGATTAGAACACTGTCTCAATGTTTAATGGAGGAAAGGTTATAGGAGTTACTACTCCTTAATTCACCGTTTTAACATGTAAGCCAGATGTATTAAATGCCTTAACATACTGCTTCCAATCAAATTCTAATATAGATTAGAACACTGCCTCAATTTTTTAATGGAGGAAAGGTTATAGGAGTTACTGCTCCTTAATTCACCGTTTTAACATGTAAGCCAGATGTATTAAATGCATTAACATACTGCTTCTAATCAAATTCTAATATAGATTAGAACACTGTCTCAATGTTTAATGGAGGAAAGGTTATAGGAATTACTACTCCTTAATTCACCGTTTAACAAGTAAGCCAGATGTATTAAGTGCATTAACATACTGCTTCTAATCAAATTCTAATATAGATTAGAACACTGTCTCAATGTTTAATGGAGGAAAGGTTATAGGAGTTACTGCTCCTTAATTCACCGTTTTAACATGTAAGCCAGATGTATTAAGTGCATTAACATACTGCTTCTAATCATATTCTAATATAGACTAGAACATTGTCTCAATGTTTAATGGAGGAAAAGGTTATATGAGTTACTACTCCTTAATTCAGCGTTTTAACATGTAAGCCAGATGTATTAATTGCCTTAACATACTGCTTCCAATCAAATTCTAATATAGATTAGAACACTGTCTCAATGTTTAATGGAGGAAATGTTATAGGAGTTACTACTCCTTAATTCACCGTTTTAACATGTAAGCCAGATGTATTAAATGCATTAACATACTGCTTCTAATCAAATTCTAATATAGATTAGAACACTCTCTCAATGTTTAATGGAGGGAAGGTTATAGGTGTTACTGCTCCTTAATTCACCGTTTTAACATGTAAGCCAGATGTATTAAGTGCATTAACATACTGCTTCTAAGCAAATTCTAACATAGATTAGAACACTGTCTCAATGTTTAATGGAGGAATGGTTATAGGAGTTACTGCTCCTTAATTCACCGTTTTAGCATGTAAGCCAGATGTATTAAGTGCATTATCATACTGCTTCTAATCAAATTCTAACATAGATTAGAACACTGTCTCAATGTTTAATGGAGGAAATGTTATAGGTGTTACTGCTACTTAATTCACCGTATTAACATGTAAGCCAGATGTATTAAGTGCATTTACATACTGCTTCTAATCAAATTCTAACATAGATTAGAACACTGTCCCAATGTTTAATGGAGGAAATGTTATAGGTGTTACTGCTCCTTAATTCACCGTTTTAACATGTAAGTCAGATGTATTATGTGCATTAACATACTGCTTCTAATCGAATTCTAATATAGATTAGAACACTGTCTCAATATTTAATGGAGGAAAGGTTATAGGAGCTACTACTGCTTAATTCACCGTTTTAACATGAAAGCCAGAGTTATTATATTCATTAACATGCTGCTTCTAATCAAATTCTAATATAGATTAGAACACTCTCTCAATGTTTAATGGAGGAAAGTTTATAGGAGTTACTACTCCTTAATTCACCGTTTAACAAATAAGCCAGATCTATTAAGTGCATTAACATACTGCTTCTAATCAAATTCTAATATAGATTAGAACACTGTCTCAATGTTTAATGGAGGACAGGTTATAGGAGTTACTGCTCTTTAATTCACCGTTTTAACATGTAAGCTAGATGTATTAATTGCATTAACATGCTGCTTCTAATCAAATTCTAATATAAATTAGAACACTGTCTCAATGTTTAATGGAGGAAAGGTTATAGGAGTTACTACTCCTTAATCCACCGTTTTAACATGTAAGCCAGATGTATTAATTGCATTAACATAGTGCTTCTAATCAAATTCTAATCTAGATTAGAACACTGTCTCAATGTTTAATAGAGGAAAGGTTATAGGAGTTACTGCTCCTTAATCCACCGTTTTAACATGTAAGCCAGATGTATTCATTGCATTAACATACTGCTTCTAATCAAATTCTAATATAGATTAGAACACTGTCTCAATGTTTAATGGAGGAAAGATTATAGGAGTTACTACTCTTTAATTCAGCGTTTTAATATGTAAGCCAGATGTATTAAGTGCATTAACATACTGCTTCTAATCAAATTCTAATATAAATTAGAACACTGTCTCAATGTTTAATGGAGGAAATGTTATAGGAGTTACTGCTCCTTAAATCACCGTTTTAACATGTAAGCCAGATGTATTAAATGCATTAACATACTGCTTCTAATCAAATTCTAATATAGATTAGAACACTGTCTCAATGTTTAATGGTGGAAAGGTTATAGGAGTTACTACTCCTTAATTCACCGTTTAACATGTAATCCAGATCTATTAAGTGCATTAACATACTGCTTCTAATCAAATTCTAATATAGATTAGAACACTGTGTTAATGTTTAATGAAGGAAAGATTATAGGATTTACTACTCCTTAATTCACCGTTTTAACATGTAAGCTAGAGGTATTAAGTGCATTAACATGCTGCTTCTAATCAATTTCTAATATAGATTAGAACACTGTCTCAATGTTTAATGGAGGAAAGGTTATAGGAGTTACTACTCCTTAATTCACCGTTTTAACATGTAAGTCAGATGTATTAAGTGCATTAACATACTGCTTCTAATGTAATTCTAATATAGATTAGAACACTGTCTCAATGTTTATTGGAGGAAAGGTCATAGGAGATACTACTCCTTAATTCACCGTTTTAACATGTAAGCCAGATGTATTAAGTGCATTAACATACTGCTTCTAATCAAATTCTAATAGAGATTAGAATACTGTCTCAATGTTTAATAGAGGAAAGGTTATAGGAGTTACTACTCCTTAATTCACCGTTTTAACATGTAAGCCAGATGTATTAAATGACTTAACATACTGCTTCCAATCAAATTCTAATATAGATTAGAACACTGTCTCAATTTTTTAATGGAGGAAAGGTTATAGGAGTTACTGCTCCTTAATTCACCGTTTTAACATGTAAGCCAGATGTATTAAATGCATTAACATACTGCTTCTAATCAAATTCTAATATAGATTAGAACACTGTCTCAATGTTTAATGGAGGAAAGGTTATAGGAATTACTACTCCTTAATTCACCGTTTAACAAGTAAGCCAGATGTATTAAGTGCATTAACATACTGCTTCTAATCAAATTCTAATATAGATTAGAACACTGTCTCAATGTTTAATGGAGGAAATGTTATAGGAGTTACTACTCCTTAATTCACCGTTTTAACATGTAAGCCAGATGTATTAAGTGCATTAACATACTGCTTCTAATCAAATTCTAATATAGATTAGAACACTGTCTCAATGTTTAATGGAGGAAAAGTTATAGGAATTACTACTCCTTAATTCACCGTTTAACAAGTAAGCCAGATCTATTAAGTGCATTAACATACTGCTTCTAATCAAATTCTAATATAGATTAGAACACTGTCTCAATGTTTAATGGAGGAAATGTTATAGGAGTTACTGCTCCTTAAATCACCGTTTTAACATGTAAGCCAGATGTATTAAATGCATTAACATACTGCTTCTAATCAAATTCTAATATAGATTAGAACACTGTCTCAATGTTTAATGGAGGAAAGGTTATAGGAGTTACTACTCCTTAATTCACCGTTTTAACATGTAAGCCAGATGTATTAAATGCCTTAACATACTGCTTCCAATCAAATTCTAATATAGATTAGAACACTGTCTCAATTTTTTAATGGAGGAAAGGTTATAGGAGTTACTGCTCCTTAATTCACCGTTTTAACATGTAAGCCAGATGTATTAAATGCATTAACATACTGCTTCTAATCAAATTCTAATATAGATTAGAACACTGTCTCAATGTTTAATGGAGGAAAGGTTATAGGAATTACTACTCCTTAATTCACCGTTTAACAAGTAAGCCAGATGTATTAAGTGCATTAACATACTGCTTCTAATCAAATTCTAATATAGATTAGAACACTGTCTCAATGTTTAATGGAGGAAAGGTTATAGGATTTACTGCTCCTTAATTCACCGTTTTAACATGTAAGCCAGATGTATTAAGTGCATTAACATACTGCTTCTAATCAAATTCTAATATAGACTAGAACATTGTCTCAATGTTTAATGGAGGAAAGGTTATATGAGTTACTACTCCTTAATTCAGCGTTTTAACATGTAAGCCAGATGTATTAATTGCCTTAACATACTGCTTCCAATCAAATTCTAATATAGATTAGAACACTGTCTCAATGTTTATTGGAGGAGAGGTTATATGAGATACTACTCCTTAATTCACCGTTTTAACATATAAGCCAGATGTATTAAGTGCATTAACATACTGCTTCTAATCAAATTCTAACATAGATTAGAACACTGTCTCAATGTTTAATAGAGGAAAGGTTATAGGAGTTACTACTCCTTAATTCACCGTTTTAACATGTAAGTCAGATGTATTAAGTGCATTAACATACTGCTTCTAATGTAATTCAAATATAGATTAGAACACTGTCTCAATGTTTATTGGAGGAAAGGTTATAGGAGATACTACTCCTTAATCCACCGTTTTAACATGTAAGCCAGATGTATTAAGTGCATTAACATACTGCTTCTAATCAAATTCTAACATAGATTAGAACACTGTCTCAATGTTTAATGGATTTAAATGTTATAGGAGTTACTGCTCCTTAATTCACCGTTTTAACATGTAAGCCAGATGTATTAAGTGCATTAACATACTGCTTCTAATCAAATTCTAATATAGATTAGAACACTGTCTCAATGTTTAATGGAGGAAAGGTTATAGGAGTTACTGCTCCTTAATTCACCGTTTTAACATGTAAGCCAGATGTATTAAGTTCATTAATATACTGCTTCTAATCAAATTTTAATATAGATTAGAATACTGTCCAAATGTTTAATGAAGGAAAGGTGAAATGGCTTACTACTCCTTAATTCACCGTTTTAACATGTAAGCCAGATGTATTAAGTGCATTAACATACTGCTTCTAATCAAATTCTAATATAGATTAGAACAATGTCTCAATGTTTACTAGAGGAATGGTTATAGGAGTTACAGCTCTTTAATTCACCGTTTTAACATGTAAGCCAGATGTATTAAGTGCATTAACATGCTGTTTCTAATCTAAAAGAAAATAAAAAGCAATGCTGTGAAGTGGTAATTAGCCGCTGCCCGCAGTAACCTGGATACAGTCATCTTTTGGCAATTCTTATAGTAGTCAATGAACGAGGTAAATCCTTCTGATAATCATCTGTGACCAAGAATAAGAAATATTCTAAACGATTTGATGTTGTAAAGATGACCATGTTCGGCAATAGATACAGGATCATTAAATTAAATGATTATGACATGCAGCCTTACCTTTTGCCATCTCAGACTCAAAGAAACTGCTAGAATTGCAGTTCCAGACACGGTGGTCAAATCCTAGACAGATGAATTGGCCAATTAAGAGACTGTACGTGTTTAAGCATGATTTCTTTCTCTCCCAAATTTCCGACAAAATCCAAAACTGAGAATTTTCATGATTATATATTTACTACCTCAACACGTAACTCTCTGGATTTGAATCCTCCGGACTGATATATCCGAGAAACCAACCAATATATCACTACGATACCGACGGGTGATTGAATTCTGCAAATGACTACCATAAGCAAAAACAACCCGATCCAGACATCGAGTCCCTTCCATGGCCGGAATGAACTCGAAACCGAGGTTGGTTTCATTACACAGCATATTTTTCTTGAAAATGTGTACGTTCTTGTAGATATACTTATTTGTGACTCTGTTAAATACCTTTTTTCTTTATATTATAATTAGTTCTCAATTATCTGGCGCATCCTCTATTGCTTAAAATAATTTATATTCTCGTCTCACATTTTTTCTCGCTTTGTCGTATTTAGCTAAAGGTCTTTTCGACGTCACTCGAATTTAAACAAAATTTCTATAATTTTATGCGCCATTTTTAATTCGTTTCTCTCCGTAGAATAGAAAAAATCCGCTCTTTGAAATATTGATCAACTAGCAGTATAGCCCGGTGTTGCTCGGGTGTAATGAAAGCTTTAAAACTAATCCATGGTCCTGGATCTTAGACTTAGCCTAAAGAATATTTGTGTGAAGTTTGGTGAGAATCAGATAGAAATTGTGGATTTGTATAAAGGACATACAGACAGATAAACAGACACACACACAAACATCTTGCTTTATATATATATATATATATTATCGATTTTCTGCACTATTGTAAAAACTGGAACCATGAAACTTCTGAATATCGTTTCTTATGTCTTTGTCTATTAGTTTATCAAATTTGATTAAAATCGGACAAATCCTTCTATAACCTGATTTTTTCAATTTTCGTTATTTATCGGGGGTACCTCTACACAAAACCTAGCTAAGAACATTCGCAGATGCTTATAGTACAACTGTGTAAATTTTCAAGAAAATCGGTTCAGCCGTTTCGGAGTCTATAGGTAATGGATACACACACACAGACACAGACACACACAGACAAAGTTCCATTTATAAATAAGCTTAGATGTCCATTTCAATACGAAATATTTCTAGTCATTTTCTAATAAATATTTCACCGTTATGGCGTGTCCCCATTTCCCGGTCGCCCTCACAACGTACTATAATGTAAATAATTAGCTTCGAATTTCTGTTGTTTATTCATCTTTTTATAGACTTACAACTTATTAACTTAATACGTTTAAATTGATAATTTGTTCTATGTTAAATTTTATTCTAAATTTAAAATTGGACCGTAATTATACATTAATAATTGAGGTTGATATTAATTAGAATTTGTATAAAATGATCTGATATTTTGAGACAAATGAATTCATCCATTATTACACAATCATCACGATTGGGTTTCTTTGTTTTATCCTGCTGCTTTGTATACGGGTTCCTGTGTGCTCGGAATGCAGGTGCTGTGTACTCGGGCTTAAACCAGACCTGTGTCACATTCAGTAACCTACTGAAAATAAAGATCTGGACATTTTATTTACTTCACTTAATTACAGCCTTCTTATCCTTTTAAATATAATACCTCGTTTCCTTTCCAGGTCTAGCAGAAATACAGATCCACATTTTAAGGAAGAACTGAACATTTCGGAATTTCCAAATGAAGAATTTGGTCAAAACAGGTATAGGAATGAGAAAGATTTATCGGTGTGTATTATAATAAAGTGCCTTATTCGGAATTCTCAAAGATTAATTTTACGTGTCTGCTGAATAGGCTACTCTTCTAAAAAATATCGTAAGCAACACTTTATTTAATTTTAATTCTGTTATTTTACAAACGGGTATCATTTCTAGTGAATTTCAGAAACCTTAAACATCAAATATTTTTTTGTAAAATTATTTGATACAGACCATAAAACTTTCAGGAATCAAACAATTCTGTAGTTTGACTAAAATAGTACTTGTTTTGCCTCCAATAAAAATTGCTGAATGTTACAAATATCTGAAAAATGCCACATAATTTTACGAGAAACAAAGACAAGCTCGTGTTAATAAATAAATGTATATCAGATCTCATTTCTGAAACTCATAATAATCTTCATTATATTTGTTTTTTTATCTCGCAATTTTCTCATTCGGTTAAATAGGTCGAGTCACGGTGATTATTTTAATTCATTCTGTGTCGCTAGATCTTCTTTAATGTTTTAATTTGGGATTTTATTGTAAGAAAACAGCATAAGGTTTATCATAAAATATATCTAAAGACTAATTTTCTAAACTTTGGCTTTTACCGATTTCTCCATTTCGATTTATACTGGAAGACTTTCAGGAACATAATTCACTGCTTAGAGGCTGACATATTGTGTCGATTACTTTTTATTCAATCTACTTTTGATGTTTTTAAAGTATCGAAGTCTTCTTTCTAAAGTAAACCAGCCATGTGAAATAAAAAGGAAATGCTGTGATGCGATAATTAGCCGCTGGCCGCAATAACGTATATGTCATAGTTCTATGATTCTTTATGTTGGAGAGTCACCCCTTTTTAAACACTCAATGGACTCGTCTAAGGTGTATTTATGATCCTGCCTACAGAAACCAAGGGGTGTCTGTAGTGTGTGGGAGAGTTGTGGTGTTTTTGTTGTTAGAGTTGTAGTGCTTGTCAGAGCAGTTGAACCACCCCTCGTTGGTCAACAAGAATACAGACTTATTACATATATATATATATCCGTCATTTTTTATGCCACCAGCTCACTCGTATTTAATATAAATAGTTGAATGCTACATATGCAATTTCACAGTAACCATTAGGTAATGTTTGCCCAACCGCTGTAAACAATTGATAATTCTTCCTTGTCAGGCACCATGATGCTGCAATATTCAATATAGATACATGACGACTTTTTTATATATATACTTTTAAATGCAACAATATTTCCTATGCATTATTGTCATCTCAAAGTGTATTCTCGGTTCTAGATGGACGATAGAAAACACGAAGGCATCTGTCAATGTGTCAAAAAACAACAAACACTAAACGAAGCAGAGATGAAGAAGAAAGCTTCAAACACTTTGATAAAGCCGCCAACTAAACAAGTTTTTATTTCGCACCGCGGGGAATAGAGCAGAACTTGAAATGTTATAGCTGATAGATTGTTTAAGAATTTGTTTTGTTTTGTTTTTGTTTTTTGTTTTGTTTTGTTTTTGTTTTGCTTTTTGTTTTTTACGAAACAGTAAAATTGTTATGATATGGAAATAAAAGCTGAAATTCTGAAGTCCTGTCTCATATTCATCTTAAATCTGAATGTTTTCAGTGATCAGCAAAAAAAAGGAATCGATCCAATAATTTTCGTACGCTATATATATATATGTACATATATAGTCATCCTCAGACAGATCTGTTTCGCTGTATCACATCTCATCAGTACGGTTAGATTCCGATTGCTTTTAACCCAGGAGTGAAACCCGACCTAAGTGGCGTCAATCGGCGGTTCTACCGCTGGGTCATGGGCGCACTGTAGAAGAAGGCAGACCTTTAGCATGTATATTGTCATTATACACGCCCAATAGCCAGAGTGCTCTAATTCATTAGTGAATGAGCGATGCGTACACACACACACACACACACACACACACACACACAATTATATATATATATATATATATATAGACCTTCAATATGTTCTTGCAGAATTGCGTGCGTGAAGTTTCAGATGGTATGTATATGTTATTTCGCCGAAGTGTAACTTTGTTTTTCATAGCATTAAACATGACGCATTTTGTGCCAAAGTGTATTTGCGGGGAATTTTACTGTATTACTTTATTAAAAAGAAGTTTGCAACCGAAGCACAAAGAATTATAGTTATGCTCTACTTTCGTTTTAATATTATTTTTAAAAAATATCTTACTGTGGAGTATACTTCCATTTGTAGCGGTTACTTATACATGCACACACACACACACACACACACACACACACACATATATATATATATAGAGAGAGAGAGAGAGAGAGAGACAGACAGACAGACAGACAGACAGACAGACAGACAGACAATCTAATCAAGAGCCAACAAACTACCACGGTTTTCCCCTACGTATGGTGAAACCGTGGTAGATTGTCGGCGCTTACTTAGATTTTCTGTCTTTGTTTGCTCTACTTTCGTATTGAGCGCTTTAGTGTTAGGGTTTTCGTCTAGGGTGTTTTTTTTTTCTTTCTTACGAGTGCTTGACTTTTTGTTCATGTACTTCGTTTGTTTCTTTTTTTACTTCCCCTTCTTTTCCCTCCGAGTTCATTCTCGGTGGGTTGTACAAGACGATTTAAATTATAGCTTAATTAATACTAGTTTCGGCAGAGTTAGTTCTCTTGCTATTGGTATTGTTATTACTACAATTAATATTATATATATATATATATATATATATATATATATATATATATATATGTTTCAATTTAGCAAATTTCTTTAGAACTTCTTTAAAGAATCTTTAGAAATCCTTAAAGAATTTCAAAGATTCTTTATAGAATCTTTAAAGAAGCATCTTAAAGGAAACATTTCATATTAAAGACACTTTTTCCTACTTGTGTGTGTGTGTGTGTGTGTGTGTGTGTGTGTGTGGATCATCAGCTGGGGAGGCAGTCCATCTAAAATATGGGCAACTCTGATAATAAATATAAACAACCGCAGTATTGGGACATTCAAAAAAGGAAAAGATTAAAACATCCAAAGCAAACAGAAGTCAACACTGCCAAGCATCCAGCAACTTTTGCAGACAAATGTAATTCGCTATATTCGCTTAGATCTTGCCGAGAGTGAGACCATCTGAACTGTGTAGCGCACAGCATTTATTTACTACTGCCCACGTTTGTGACATAGTGTGGTCATTCCAGTATCACCACCAACTAAATGAATTTTGACCAAACAGGACAATACTATAATCTCCCGAGATCAACGGATGCTAACTATATACAGGGGGTCTAAAGTATTTGAGAACTCATGACTGTGCTCCTGCAGTTATGCAATAATTAACTAATTTTTTTTTCTTTTCCTTTTCAACGTATCCTGCATCCACCAGTAAGGCCTCTGATTATGAGGTTGTGCGGAGCATGGAAGTACCTCTTAATTGCTGTTGTTCCCAGGTCCATTCTGACTCTGAGTGGTAGCACCTGTTAGGGTCCCAGCAATGGGCAAATAGTTAACTACCAAACTAGGGTCAGAACTCTATGAACGTATAAAAATAGATTTTTATCAAAAAATATACATTTTTGATGAAAAATATTATCAACAATACATTTTTGAGGGAGAATTCGTATTACCATAACACATTTGTGAAGGAAAATTTATCTCCATAATATATTGTTGAAAGACAAAAATTGTTTGCAGCAATACACTTTTGAATACAAAACTAAAAGACATCTTCAGTTTTATAGAATAAAAAAAATTAAAAAAAACAATTTCCAACAAAATCTTACTAAATCAGCCTTCTCACTATAACCAAATATTAAAAGAAATACCTTCAAACCCCGCCTTTTGGGGATTAAATAACCCACAGTGGTTGATACGCCGTTAAACGAAACTCAAACTCAAACTCGAATTTTCAACGTATCAATGACGAACTAACAGCATGTGATGAAACGGCACGCCCTATTTGTTGTGATGCCCGAACATGGCTACCATCTTGACATTTCACGTTATCTGAAAGTCATCTTTTTTTGCACACATTTTGGAAGGATGTGAAATATTTTAGCTGTGATATGTCGCCATTAATGACGCACATCCACAGCGTTCATGAATTACCAGGATGTCGCTACTCACACAACTAGTACAGAAAATGATCGATGTTAAACTCGGAATGTCCATGAGAACAATTGCGAGAAATTTCTTTGTGACTGGTGGCACAATCCACCGCCTACCTGCTGAGGAAAGGGCAGCTCGTATCGGCAAAAGTATAGTGGTTGCTTTGAGCAAAACAATTACTGAACAGGTTGACGCATCTAGAAGAACCTGGCAAGCTCTGTTGTATTTTATTTTTTGTGTGAGTCTTTTTTCAACGAAACAAATTTCAATTAGAATTAAAAATTCAAGTAGAGAAATGTGTGGTTATTTGCAGATATTTCTGATGCCACACCTTCTTTTAACAGAGTCTCGGTTAAATGTTGCTAGCTACACTGAGGTGGTGAAGACAATTGTGAACTCCCCTTGATAGACTTCCTCTTCGATCGAAATTTGTATGTGTTTCTCTATCTGATAACAAATCTGGAGTGACTCAATGTTGGATGGCAACTAATCTGCCCGATCACATCACACCAAACATATGGCAACCTAACATTACTTTTATATATATATATATATATATATATATATATATATATATATATATATGCTATTATGTGATGCCAATGTAAATGTATTCCTAGATAATAGGCTAAATTATTCAAATAGCAATTCCTGTCGTAAATGTTGTACATGTTGGAAGATAGAAAAATGTCATTTAGATATTTCTACTGAGACTATGAAATTCTTGGAGCCACGCAGTAGAAAACTGATTTCCCCAGGTGACTATTGTTATAAAGCTCACAATCGGTCCCCAAACAAATCGTTTATTGCTCGGTGTTGAATAAATCACAGGATCTCTGTTGCCATAACTCGCCATCTGCTTCTTTGAATTAAATGAAGTTTCATTCCAAACAGACAATCTGTCTGCCTTTCAGTCATTGCAGTTACAATACAAAGACGAAAGTGGTTACGGTGAACCAACAACGTAGATTTTCGACCTACAAATATAGAGGCGTTTGTTAATTTTGTTGGACTGCTAATTATAAAAATTCTGGAGATTTTTTCTTCAAGATTTCAGCGGCCTTCAGTCCAAAATAAAAATATGTTTTCTTTTATGCTGTGAGAAATTCAAAAAAGAATTATTTTAAATAGTTTTTATTCATATAAAAGAACATACTTATGGTTATTTGAACGAAAGTAGCATTTTGAAAATGAACGGTGAATTTTTGTAAAAAATGACGTGATTGGTGAGCAAGTTAAGGTTGATTCTTTCACTTACAATGGATTCTCTTGAATATATATAAAAACTGTTTGCATCATACAAAAATTATATCTAGAAAATATTCGACCAAAAATAAAGGTATATTGTCTGTAAATTTTCATATATAATTAAAAGTATATCTGCAAAAGAGCGTTAGGGTAAAGAGAAAAAGAAAATTCATAAAGTCCATCAGAGGACTAAACACATCATAACTTTTTATCTTATACAAATTATACTTTAATAAAGATAAGATCAGCAAAATATTTTGAGTCGTATTTTTGTCTTATCCATTGAGTTCTTTGAGTAATGTCTAATTTTGAAGAATGTAGTTTAGGTTCAGATATCATATTTTAATATATGCTGAAGTTTAAAGTAAATTCTGGCATGTATAAAAGGGGTTACATTCAACACAAGTCTTCAGCGATCATCTACGCTTACCTGTTATCGCATATTTATAATGTAACTCGTTTGTATTTCAAAATGTCTCAACCAATTTTTGAGTGAAAAGCTCACAAACTTCTCTTAAAAAACGGTTAACATTCTCTTCTGGCGGCTTCTATTAGTTTGACCCGGGATAATTAGGTGTCATAAAACTTTCAAAATAAACCTTTCAAATGCCATTTTTGGTTAATGTTTCTTACCACTAAAAGCCGTGAAGAATATTATGTGTCTCGTTTTCATATTACAGAAATGAGTTACAGACAGGGTTTATTTTGGTGAGCTTATTCCCATTTATTGGCTGTCATAGCCAATTTATTTCGCTTTTGTATTTTTATCATTATTTAATAACATAAGATAAAAAATTTTGAGAAAAAGAGAGAGCGGAAAAAGAGAAAAGAAATCAACCATTGAAAAATAGTTATGTCAGGCAATACCTAATACGTGCAACAGCGTAAATCCACACAAATTAAAGATTCAAAGCCCAAAATTCGAAAATATTTACAGCCAATTGAAACAAGCCCCTGCAAAGTGTAAGGTATTTAGGCCTTTCTATCAATATTAAACTGACTGTCAAAAATGTTGGTTTCACATAGCCTTTTAAATTGCTGCTACCTAAGTTCTGGGAGAGAAAAAAAACTATCTATAGTCGATAACAATTTGAAAAACCTAGAAAAAGTCGTAAAAGTGATAAGTAAATAAAAAAAAGTATTTATTAAAGTTGAAAAAATTCAGAATAAGCTACAAAATGGAAAACAAAAAAAATAATAGTTAAAAATTAAGTCATCAAATTTTAAAAACAACCAATAACCAAACAGAAAACAACATAAAGAAAGAAATTAAAACAGTCATTTAAGTGCCCTACGTGATACACGCTTGGGCGATCATGTCTCGAAAAAGACATGATTGACTGGGCAGAAGATTATTCCGCAGTAGGTTGTCATTACTTTCTGCAGTAAACTGGTTTCCAGCCAAGGCCATAGAACGCAGTGTGTCCTGTTATTTAACCCTAGAGGGAAGGGACGGATTAATACTTTTCCTACAAATACTGTAACGAAGCTAAAATACGCAATGGGATGTCGTTTCGAAAAAAATGATTTTGAACTTTCTCGCGTTGTTTATAGCAGTGCTTAGAAGGAATATGTGTAAAGTGTCGTCGTCTCACTACACCACTGTTTCTGCCAGAGACTATGACTTCTATAGAAGTTTTTGTCTAAGCACAGCATTCCCAAGTTTAATAACCACCAATTTTCCAGAATGATAAATAGAAACTACACTGAATATAGTGCGTCGTTTTAAAAGCGTTCTACATCGAAGATGGTTAAGTGCCGAATTGATATGTGTTTTATATTTTACTAGCATTATAGCCCGGCGTTGCTCGGGTGTAATGAAATTTTCAAAACTAATCCATAGTCCTGGAGCTCAGACTCTTTAGAGGTTTGCACGAAAGACTAAAAAGCAATAGTTGTTTCCAGATAAAGCGAAACTGTAGAAAAATGAATGGGTATTAGTCAAATTTTGATTTCCTTGTATCGATATCAAATAAGTGTTTTTCGTCGTAAACGGAATTTTGAAGGCTAAATAAGTCCTCTGAGTAAATGGTATCATGGCTGAGACTAAGAACTACAATTATACCTACTTAGAGCCAAACCCGAAACAAAAACTAAAATAAAAGTGCTGAAAAAAATACAGACATACAGGCAGATAAACAGACACACTCACAAACATCTTGCCTTTTATATATATATATATATATTATCGATTTTCTACATTATTGTAAGGGCTACAACCTTGAAACTTGTGAATATAGTTTCTTATGTCTTTGTCTATATGTGTATCAAATTTGATTAAAATCGGATCACTCCTTCTATAACCCGATTTTTACGATTATCGATATTCGATATTTATCGGGGTACCTCGACACAAAACCTAGTTAAGAACACTTGCAGACTCTTATAGTACATCTGTGTAAATTTTTTAAGAAAATTGGTTCAGCCGTTTCGGAGTTTATAGGTAACGGACACACACACACACACACCTACAGACACACACAAACACACACACAAAGTTCCATTTATAAATAAGTTTAGATATTTTTATTTCTATAAAATTGTTCCGATACTTTTTGTTCATACCTCGTATTATGTTTATGATACTGCACGGAAAGGAATTCAAGCGAGAATACAGAGTTATGATTTTTTCGAAAAAACTTCAAATATATTTCCTGATCTGTATCACTGGCAGTGGAACAGTCGAAAGTGATTCTTCTTCTTTATGTGCCGTTTTCTTTCAAGACGTCGGCGGTAATGGACCTTCACTTATCCCTATCACTTGTCTCACTTAACACTTTTTCTTTTGGTATCTCTCCCAAACCCTGCTCCACCATCCACTTGCTCAAGCTCATGCCTTACATTGGTTTCCCCTGTCTCTCTTTACCTCTATTCATTCCGTCACTGTTAGATTCTCCAAGCCCTCCTTCCTCATTACAAGTCACAGAAATCTCAAATGTCTCTTCTGATGTTAAGTATAAGTTTCCTTTTAATTTGCATCTAGTCTAAAACTAACGCTGCTTACATTTTCGGTCCATAACATCCTCAGCAACCTTCTGTGGAACCAAATTTCTGTTGCTTCGAGTCTCTATTTCATCTTTGAAAATATTGTCCAGCATTCGCTGCCATATAGGACAGGTATCACATAACAATCCAGTACACTTTTATTTGTTTCCAACGAAATTTATCTCTCAATGTTCAATGCTTAAATTATGAAATGCCTTCTTTGCTATGACAAAGTCTTCAGATCTCAGTGTGGCATTTTCCTTCCAAGGTATTGAAATTTCTGCACATGCTTGATTTCAATATCCCCGACCTGTATTTGGCATTTTGGACTTCTCTTTTTGCTGATGACCATGCATTTAATTTTCTTGTAGTTTATGTTTAGTCATTTCTTCTCACTTTGCCTTCCTAACTTCCGTAGAAGGTCCTGTGTTTTCCTTCTTGTATCTGCTATCAGCACTGTGTCATCTGCGTAACTTATATTGTTAAGATTGATGCTGCCAATGACGAATCCTGGCAATACTTTTAGTTCTCTCAGAATTCCTTGCTTTACAGGTTGAATAGTTCCGATCAGAATACGCATCCTTGTCTTGCACACCTTTCTATTTCAGTATATCTGATTAACTCATTTCCCGTCCGTTTGCAAAAGGTTTGCCGCACGTTTTGATTCTTTTTATTCTAATGTCTTTCCCGAATATGTCAAGGTTGCTGAGCATTTTTATCAAGTCCTTGTTGCGTTCTCTCTTGACTTGAACAAAAACCTCAACTTAGGACCAATTAGTCACAGTTTTGATCAAGATTATAGAATAAATATTAAGACAGAACTAGCTGGTTAAATTTAGTACAACTTGTTAAAATGAATTGTTAAAATGTTTAGTCCTTTCTTTTTACTTTGCCTTCCTATCTTCTGTATTTTCCTTCCTGTATCTGCTATCAGCACTGTGTCAT